>APFE030054567.1:33585-49288 GCA_000404065.3 Pinus taeda | reverse complement strand
CTCCAAATAATTTATACATATTCAAAGAAGGACAACATCAATGCTATCTAAGCAAGAATGATGAACACTGGCTATGGCATTGGAGATTGGGGCATCTAAGCTTCTCACAAATAAGGAAAGCATGCAAATACCAGGCAGTTCGTGGTCTTCTAGACATCAGAATTCCAGACAATACAATATGCAAATCATGTCAGTTTGGTAAGCAAACTAGAACTAACTTCCCTGAGAAGGAAGGATCAGCTAGTAGGCCACTTGAACTTGTCCATACTGATGTATGTGGCCCATCTAGGAAAAGGTTGTCTCGGGGAGAAGAATACTTTATATTATTCATTGATGACTATTCAAGAATGGTTTGGATAGGACTTATGAAGCACAAAGATGAAGCCTTCGAAAAATTCAAATCCTTCAAAGCTTTGGTTGAAAACGAATCAGATCACAAAATTAAATGCCTCAAGTCTGCTAGAGGTGGGGAATTTATCTCAAATGAATTTTTTGACTTTTGTGAAGAACATGGAATAAGAAAGGAATTCTCTACAACCAGGACTCCTCAGCAAAATGGAGTAGTGGAAAGGATGAACAGAACGGTTCAACAGATGGCTCGTGCTATGCTTGATGAGTTTGGAACTCCCACAACTTTCTAGGGTGAAGCTACATTTGTGGCAGTTGTTATTCTCAACAAAACAAATGTCCGGGTGAATAGCACTCAAACCCCTCATGAGCTCTGGTATGGTGAGACTCCTTTGGTAAAATATTTCAAAATTTTTGGAAGCAAATGCTATATCAAAAATATTGATGAACATCTTGGCAAGTTTGAACCTAGAGCAGATGAAGGCATTCTCCTTGGTTACTCTCCCCACAGAAAAGCTTACAAGTGTTATAATAAAAGGCTTGGAAAAATTGTTGAAAGTATTGATGTAGTGGTTGATGAAGAAGAAAACACTCCTAGGCAGGTAAGATCTGAAGATTTCGAAGATGATGAGAACTATCCATCAACATTAAATCAGATTCATGATGAAGAAGAAACCTATGAAGAAGAAACCCATGAGGAGCCTGAAGAACAAATAAGGAAGGAAGAAAAGACTCCATCCAGTTACATTAAGAAGAATCATCTAGAATCTCAAATTTTGGGGAAAAAAGAGGTAGGAATACAAACAAGAAGAACAATTGCAGAAGCTTCAAGCTATTTGGCATTACTTTCCTCCACTGAACCACAAAATGTAAGAGAGGCATGCAAAGATGAATGATGGGTCAAGGCAATGGGTGAAGAACTTGAGTAGATCGAAAAGAATAACACTTGGGAGTTGGTTCCTAGACCAAAAGATAAGAACGTCATAGGGACAAAATGGATTTTCAAAAACAAGTTGAATGAAAATGGGGAAGTGATTAGAAACAAGGCCAGACTTGTTTGTAAAGGGAATGCTCAACAAGAAGGAATAGACTTTGAAGAAACTTTTGCTCCTGTTGCTAGACTTGAGGCCATCAGAATGTTCCTTGCTCTCTCTAGCTTTCAGAGGTTCAAAGTATTTCAAATGGAAGTGAAATCAGCCTTTCTGAATGGAGACTTAAAAGAAGAAGTGTACATTGAGCAGCCAGATGGATTCATCCTTGGTAATGATCCAAATCTTGTATGCAGACTAAAGAAGGCTCTATATGGTCTCAAACAGGCTCCAAGGGCTTGGTACTATCGTATGGACAAATACCTTCATCAACAAGGTTTTTCAAAAGGATCAGCAGATAGAAATATTTATATAAAAATTGAAAATAACAAATTGCTAAACTTGTTGTGTATGTTAGAATATCATCTTTGGCAGCAATGAAGAAGCTATGAGTCAAAACTTTGCCTTGGTGATGCAGAAGGAATTCGAAATGTCTTTACTTGGAGAACTGACATATTTTCTTGGTTTACAAATGCAACAAAATAAAGGCAGTATCTTTTTATCTCAAACCAAGTATCTCAAGCAGATCTTGAAGAAGTATGGCATGGAAGATTCGAAACTAGTATGTACTCCTATGGTCACAGGATACAACCTCAGTGCAAATGATGAATCAACAGCGATGCATCAACCAACCTATAGGATCATGATTGGAAGTCTGCTCTATTTAACAGGTACCCGACCAGACATCATGCATGCAGTAGGAATGGTTGAAGATTTCAGGAAAATCCTAAGGAAACTCATCTTCAGGCAGCAAAGAGAATTTTCAAGTATCTTCAAGGAACTCAAAACTATGGTCTATGGTATCCTAGAGATACAGATCTCACTCTTCATGCTTATACAGATGCAGATTGGGCTGGAAGCAATGGATACAGAAAAATCACAGTGGTGGTTGCATTCTTTATGGTTCCAGTTAGAATCTTGTTGTTCGAAGCAAGAACAGAGTTCCCATTGCTTTATCTACAGATGAAGCAATAGGTGGGCTTGCTGCATCTTGTTTGCACACAACTCCTTTGGAATGATGCAAACTTTGCAGGATTTTCAAATCACTTGTACTCCACCTATCTCCATCTTATGTGATAATACAAGTTCAATCAACACTTCAAAGAACCCAGTCATGGATTCAAAGACCGAGCACATACCAATCAAGTATCATTTTCTCCAGGAACAAGTGCTGGAACAAAAGGTCAAATTGGAGTATGTTCCATCCAAGGAACAAGTTGTTGATATACTCACCAAACCATTGCCCAGGGAAATATTTGAATACCTCAGATAGAAGTTGGGGGTTGTTGATGCATCATCCTACTGTTGAATCTTGTCTGTTGTATGCAAGTGGATACACATACATTTGCCGGTCTATGTGGGGCGAATGGGTCTGTTAGAGTCGGTCTTGTCAGTCCTCCGTCAGAGATCAAAACTCTTTATGCATTTCATTTTAGGAGTCTCACTCCATACACTCAGCTGCATTCCACTAGGGACATGCCATAATCTGACGGAAAAGGTCTTGTTGGTCATTTACCCTCATGTCTGGCACCTGTTGGCTTAGGTCTTTTCGTCAATGTTCACTAAAGTCCATGACAATCAATGTTTGATCCTTTAATGGACGAGAGTCATTTTCAGTCATTATGTCTAGGGATTAGTCAATTTGGTCTTCAACCATGTCCAATAAAGCCATGCAGGCCAGAGGGAGGCCCTTACAAAGTTGTGATTCAAATATTTTCATCGTCATGTTGACAGATTACGATTGTTCTTCAAAACTCTGTTTTAAAGAAAAGTCAACCAGTGTGTCATTTGTCATAATTTTCAAAACAGTTTCTAGTCGAACTCTTCAGGTGCAGTCATGGTTTCCTTGGCCAAATGCCATGTCAACAACCCCTGCAAAAAGGTGCCAAAAAATTTCATCATTTTAGCTAAAAATTCAAAGGGAAAGTGAAATACAGAGTTGCATTAAATCAAGGAAAAAGTGCCAAAACAAAACATTAGCAAAGTGGGTTTTGGAGAAGCAAAAATCAAACCGATGACTCCAAAAGTCTTTATATAGAATTTTCACAAGCAAACAAAGTCATTGAGCATACCAAGGTAAATAGAAACATTGCAAAGGGATTGAGAAGAGTAAGCACGCATTTTAGGTGAGTTCAGAGGTGTTTTCCAGAGCGCGGTGCACACACAGAGGGGCGCGACGCACATAGAGAGCGCGGAGTACAGAGTGCGACCCCGCAGTGGTGGAAATACACGGGTGCGGCGCACATATAGAGCGCGGTGCACACCCATCAAGGCCCGAATTTGTGCCAAATTTGCAACAATTCACTTTGAAACCCTTCAAATTGACAGGTAAGGTCTATATCTTGCTTGCTCATCAAATTTTTGTGAACATGATGGTGGTTTATGGCCATGTATGGTTGCAATAAAAACTCCTAAACCCTACCACTTAAATCATCAAAGCCATTTCCCTAGGGTTGCAAATTTGTTGTGTTGATGCCAAGGCTCCTCTTTCACTTCTCATTTTTCCCCTTCTTTCCATTGTTCCCTTCCCCCCTATCCCATTTTTTCCCCATTTTCCCTAACCTAAAACATTACTAAACCCCTATTCCCTACCTCCTCCACTCATTTGTCAACCATAAAACCCCAAAAACCTACCTTATAAAATCCCCAAACCCACTTACATATCCCTAAACAAAATTCCCCCCCATAACCCCTAATCCCATCATATTATTCCCCTTCCTAACACTCCCTTTTTGCATTGTTCTCCTTGGTGGCAGAGATCACAACAACACATAGTTTCACTACCATCATCAAAGGGCAGTCCAAGCACAATACACATACAGCATTCATGGCATCTGAGCATTCATTGGAGTATGAGATGGAAACCCAAAGTGATTCATCCTCGTAAGAACAGGCTCCTTGGAGACATCACAAAAGTGGCAAACATGTTAGGGATAAGCCAACCACCCTCACAGAATTGCAGGCCTGCCCTCTTGCTATGTCATGTTTCCAGCATCTATCATGTTTTGAGTTTTGTCAAAGGGTGGCTAATGTTTGAGTTCATCATGAGTTGGCCCGTCTTTTTGTGCTTCACCTACATGGAGGTCACTCTATCTTGGCCGGGGTCACCTTCACACTGACACTTGAAACTGTCTCATTAGCAACCAGCATACCAAACGTTGGAGAACAATGGCACAAGAAACAGAAGGTGGATTGACAACATTATGAACCTTACATTAAGGCCAGTTTCTTGAGGAAGCTCCAAATAGTCTTTCCATTTCGATATTTGAAAGATGAATATGCTCCACTCATGAAATTGATCATGAAGTACTTCAGCTGTGAGGGGAGGTTCTCTCGTCTATATGACTATCACATCAGGTTGCTCATGCACTTTACCAGGGTACAGATGATGAACATCCCATATTTCATTTGTAGGAACATAGAGAGGATGAACACCTTCATGCAACACAAGACCCCTCAGCAGTAACTTAACAATGTTTATCACTTTGCTCTTATTAAGATTTTGGTGGATCATCAGCTGGGATTGCAGGGCATTACTTGGGATGACTTGATCTTCCGTGACCTCTTCATAACTTCACAGGTATTATCAGAGGTTGAACATGAGATAGGTGGTCCTTCTCATCAGTATGAGTGCCATGAGACCGCTACTATGCCAGTATTCATCACCTATCAGAGAGGCAGTAGACATTTGTTTGCAGCAGCAAAGCGAGTGTTATCTCCACCCGGGGTGGAAGGGGCCTCGCTTCCGACATCGACAACACAAGTATAGGACAAAGGCAAGAAGCCCATGCATGATGAGGGGCCATCAGGTCAATGAAAGGCCGACTTCATCCTCGTTCATGATGATGATACAGATGTGGAGAGTGCCAAACTTAGCAGGACCATCCAGGAGAAGCAAACAGAGATCCAAGACTTGTCACTCAATTTGGAGAGGGCTAAGTGGGTTATCAGGTATTTGGAGCAGAGGAACAAGCATCTTGAGGACCAGCATGAGATCATGGAGCTACAAAACATCCGTGAGAATCGCCAAGCTGCCCAACATAGGAGGATTGAGCTCACTCCATTGGAGCAAGAGATTAACAATGATGGAGAGTCTTGGCTCGAGCGTATCAACATCCACCTTGAGAGACTACTAGAGAAGGCCAAAAAGGACAAAACCATATTGAGGTGGATGGTTTATCACTACAGGGCATGGAACATGAGTTCAAAGGCTCGAATAAGGAGTTTGAAGGCGAAACTGAGCAAAGTGAAAAAAAGGAAAAAGAGGAAAAAAGAACAAGATTGGCTTCGAATCTTGGCTAAAGCCTCTATGGCCCACCATAGCACTTCATAGAGAACCTCCAGCCCAAATTTCAAAAAATTTGGGGCAATTTTGGTCACATGACAAATTTTGGGCACAAAACAGGGATTTTCTCCGCTTAGGATTGGGAGCTCTAAATCAAGAATGGTTTGCATATTTGGATTCAGCATGACAAATCATGACTTCTAGGGCATGGACAAGAAGTTTGGGCAAGTTTTGAGTCCCCAGGAGGTTAAAAACACTCAAAAAATGACCTCTCTGCCCCTATTTTGACACACAGGAAGCAGTCTTGGGAGAATGAAGTTTTGGAGGGGCAAATGAGCACCAAATTCAGAAATTCGACTTGAGTTGGAAAGTAGACAGGAAATGGTTTCCAACAAGCACACTTGGTCACAATTTGGACTTCAGAAGGTACCTCAAAATCGCCTCCAAAGTGGCACGGCGCATATAGTTTTTGGCGCGACGCACAGGGAGAAAAAGGCCAAAATCACTCCCACTCCACGACATTTCGATTCGCGACTTTCTTCAAGTGGGCCCGCTCATTTACACTACACTTTTTTCGGCACCTAAGACAAATTTTAAAGTATTTCCACTAAAGGTTGGCTTCTATCCAAGTGGCAAAGGAAGGCGAGCAGTCACCCAAGCCATTTGTCATTTTTGTAATGCTGCACCTGTAACTAATGGTTGGCTTTCCACTTCCACTTTGTAATCATTTGAAAAACCCCCCAACTATGGGTCGTTCTATTTCCCATGGCATAGTCTATTTAGTTTGCAAAACTATTTGCAAAGGGTTGGTTGTAATTTTTGGGAGACTGTGGGAGAGAAACTCAATTCTTCATTGTATATTTGACAAAGAATTAATGAAAGGCATCGGCTCTGGTTCATGAGATTCATGTGGTTGTGAGTGTAGCAAATGTGTTCTCTTTATGTTGCATATGTATTTTGTTATGTTTCATAGTTCATTCATATTCATTTACGGTGAAATTTTCTAAGTAAGATAAGGTAGAATTCATGTTTATTGCTCTGCCTGTGGGAAAGTTTCACGTTCTGTGTTCTTCTTCTGTTGAAAAGGATTCATGTGGTTATGCCCTTTTCACCCTCTTAAAAAATATTTCCATTTCGCATTATTTCAAATTTGATTGCTAGACTTTCCGCCTGTCTTGCCTCACGAAGTAATCTGTGCCTTTGTGTTAAATTCTCTGCTCATTGCTATTCATTGGTCCCATACATCCCAGAAACTCAGTCATTTATCAAAAATTGCCTCTTGTATCCATATTTATTTACTAGCCTAAAATCAATATTCACTGTAAGTCATCTCAGACCATATTGTGTATCTATTCATTGAGCGTGACTCGGAGAGAGCCCTCTCTTGTTCTGGTAGGGCTAGCTACCAGACTGAGCGTGGTTTATGGTTACCCTAAAATTTTGCCTTCCTTCAGCCTAAGGCAGATTTATGTGCTAACATAGAGGCGACTCCATTGGGGATGAAATTACTCCCCTTACTTCTTCATAATTCTAAGCTTCCGGATGATAAGTTTAGGATTTGATAGGTTGAGTGAGTTGGTTGTGTCCTTTGATTTTTCCTAATAGCCAGCTGGCTTCTAGAAGATATACCAGAGCTAATCGAGATCCAGATCCTCCGCACATCTATGAAAATCCCAATTTGATTCCAAGACTTCGTCGTCAAGAGAGCTCTATATCTCCCATGTTCAAATCCCATTCATGTCCTGACATTTTTGAATATCTCGAAGAGCTTGATTTTGACGAGCAGCTTGAAATATCATTGTTCGAGACCAAATCCGAAAGGGCAGTTGACTTTACTGTCCACAATCCACAGTTTCTTGTAGACTTGGAGACGGAAAGGGCGAATTGGTCAATTGATAATTACATTGTAGCACAACTGCAAACTCCAATTGCTAGCCCCCTACAAACTACACACACTCCTCCAACACCTCCAACGCCAAACCCACCAAGAGTGATGGCTGCCCATTTTGCACCCCTTGTTCTCCCTCAAGTTTTATATGATATGCTCGCAGATTATCAAAGCAAAATCCCGTTTTTTGATGGCACTCCTAATAGCATTACTTCTCAACAACATGTGGACAGAATGGCAGATTTCTATGAACTTCATGAGATTGATGCAGAGAATGTGGCAATGAGACTCTTTGTACAGACATTTGCAGGAGAAGTGAGGAAATGGTTCAAAGGTTTGTCGGCTGCACGTATCGCTACCTTGGCCGACCTACAAAGACAATTTTTAAACTGCTGGGAAGTGAAAAAGAATCCTCTTCAAATTCTGGCCGAATATGAGCAAATCAAATGAAACGCTGGTGAGTTGGTCCAAGACTACTGCATTAGATTCAATTCAGTTTATAATGAAATTCCCGATCATCTTAGGCCACCTGTGGGGCTAGCCATGGTGAAGTTTCCAGATGGTTTTGATGTTGACATGGCTTATCAATTAAGAGAGATAGAACCGACCACAATGGAAGACATGCAGAAGATAGCGGTCAGCATTGAAGCAAATCTGTTGACCAAGAGGGCTAGAGAAAAGGCAGAGAAGAAGGTCATCGTTAAAGAAGAATCTTCCTCGATAGATCAACTACTCTGGAAGGTAGAGAAGATGCTTGAAAGGGTGAAACTTGACAAATCTGAGCCACAAGTTAGAAATCCTAACTTTCATGGCCAGCAACAGCCACAATATAGAATAAGGTAGAGAGATTAGCGAGCCCAAGAGCAAACAGCACAGTAGCCAGTACAGCCACCTTTGCAGAAAAATTTTGTGCATGGACCGGAGTTAGATGAGGATGGGAATATAATAGGTGAAGAAAACCACCTCTTTACTTCTGATGATTTGCCTATTTATATTACCGAGGATGAGGAGTATGCAGAAAGCTCGGCTGTACACAAAGATGCAGATTTCATTCTAGCAAATGACACAGTTTTGGAGGAAGAATCAGATGAATACCAAAGAGGCTATATGAATGCTCTGTCCGCCCAGCAGTAGCGATATTCACTTAGAAATAGAGATGTGCTGGTTAAACCAATTTAGAAGAGGAAGGACGTTGAGGCATCAAAGAATGATTCATCAGTTACACAAAGGAAAGGATAGGAGGCGGTTGGTCTGGATAGCAGCAAATCACCATCAGAAAACAATCAAATCAGCCAATTGCATCGAAAGAAAAGGGAAGGAAAGAAATCCCAGTCAAAGAGGTAGAAAAGATTCCCACTTTTAATTTAGAGAATGAAATTTCTAAATTGAAGGTATCCATTCCCTTGATTGAAATAATGAGGAACAACAGTTATAGAGCGCAAGTATCTAAAATTTTGAAATTGGACCCAATGTCCGACATGGTGAATGTCGAAGATGATCAACCCAAAATGATTTTTGGGCCAGCATTGAATGGTGAGTCTCCTGATAGTGATGTGCCACCTTTTTATATCAGTTTAAGATTGCATGATTTTGTGTTACATAATGCCATGTTCAATTCCGGAGCTTCTCACAATCTCATGCCCAAGGCCATCATGGATAAGCTGGGTCTGGACATCACCCGACAATACCATGATCTCTATTCATTTGATTCCAGCAGAGTAAGATGTATTGGGCTCATCAAAGACTTGGTTGTGAGTCTAGATCAAATCCCAATGAAGAATGCTTTGATGGATATTGTTGTAGCAGATATTCCTCCCAGGTTTGGCATGCTTCTTTCCAGGTCTTGGGTAGTGAAATTGAAAGGGATACTACAACTAGATTTCTCTTATGCAACGATTCTGGTGTTTGTCCAAATGAGGAAACTGTATCGGGAACAAAAAATGAAATACATGATTACAAGCAAGGAGAAACCAATAAATCATCCGATTAATTATGTACATACAGATTTAGAGTCTTTTGTTTTGTATTCTGATAGTTTTAATGATATCGATAGTCAGTTAGTAGAAGCAGATGATATTCCAGAAATAACAGAAAATTTCAGAGGAGTTTTAAAGAGAGAAGGACAAGAATAGCATAACACTGTTGAGTGATCAGCTGAAAGTAATGGACAACAAGTAGACAAAGCACATCAAACAGATTTCCAACACTTGCAAGAGGAGGAAGAAGGTTTGTGGACATGGATTTCAATGGAGCAGTGGGAAATTATGGCGCTGGAATTGGGATTTGGGTACACAGTCCTTTCTCCGCCCTGAACAAAGTGCCTAGTAATGTGCGGGTATGCTCTTTGGCTTTTGATTGTTCAAACAATGAAGCTGAGTATGAAGCTCTGATTGCTGGCCTAAAAATTCTAAGAAAGCTAAATGCTAAGAGGATTTCAGTATATGGTGACTCCGAATTGGTGATTAAGCAGGTCAGAGGCGAATATCAAGCAAAGCATCCTCGGATGCGGGCTTACCGTAATGCAGTTCGAGACATCCTAAAATTATTTTCAGAATACACCTTGACATGTGTGCCTCGTATACAAAATAACATTGTTGATGCTCTTGCTAAGGCAACAAGTAGTTTGAAGATCCCAATGAACTCTAGTAATAAATTCGAAATCCATGTCAAGCATCGTCCAACCGTCCTGGACAATCAGAGATATTGGAAAGTTTTCCAAGATGATGAGGAGATTGATGATTTTCTACAAAACAAAGGTAAGTTTAAAGAAACCTCAATTGATGTAGAAAATGACGATGGTAAAGGTAATGGTACGGATGATGTGCAGATCAATCAAATGGACGTGTTGCAGCTAAAGAATAACGTTATTCTTAAAGGATTGATACCTTTAGAAGAACTCTTTGATCAAGATGATGTAGCCTGCAAACCAACGTTGTAGCCAATAGAGAAGGGTGTGGAAGAGGTCAATGTCAGAACAGCTGCTAATCCTAAATGGTAAAACTGTTTAAAGCATTGCCACCAAAAATAAAGGACAAATATATCAATTTGATGTCTTCATTTGTAGATGTGTTTGCTTGGGACTATTCTGACTTAAAGACATATGATACCAATATAATTCAGCACACTATACCCATTAAGCCCAATCATAAACCTTTCAGAAAGAAGTTAAGAAGGCTAAATCCAAAGCTGCTGTCATTAATTGAAAAGGAGATAAATAGGTTGTACAAATCAGGGATCATTGTTCCCATCAGATTTTCGGATTGGATCTCTAATTTGGTGCCTGTACGAAAGAAGACAG
The DNA here is from genome assembly GCA_000404065.3 of Pinus taeda. Taxonomy (NCBI): domain Eukaryota; kingdom Viridiplantae; phylum Streptophyta; class Pinopsida; order Pinales; family Pinaceae; genus Pinus; species Pinus taeda. The sequence continues at coordinate 38,381 of APFE030054567.1, read as the reverse complement.
GTGAGATTCGCTTGTGCATTGATTTTAGAAATCTCAATAAAGTTTCGTTGAAAGACAACTATCCTCTGCCCAAAATGGACCATATACTTCAGCGAGTAGTGGGAGCATCTCGTATGTCACTACTTGATGGTTATTCCGGATATAACCAAGTTTCTATCCATGAAGATGACTGAGACAAGACAGCATTCACCACTCCATGGGGAACTTTTCATTACGCTAAAATGCCTTTCGGTTTGAAGAATGCAGGTGCCAAATTTCAGCGTGCAATGGACTTGGCTTTCGTAAATGAGAAGGATGTCTTTTTGGTTGTGTACCTGGATGATTTGACGGTGTTTTCCAAATCTGATGAAGAGCACATGTACCATCTAAAAATTGTCTTTCAAAAGTGCAGAAATTATGGCTTGTCACTGAATCTGAAAAAGAGCTTGTCCGCCATGGAGGAAGGAAAACTACTCGGGCACATTATCTCAAAAGATGGCATTCGTATTGACCCAGCACGTGTACAAGCGATTCAGCAAATCGATCTGCCCCAGAATAAGAAAGAGATTCAATCTTTCAATGGTAAAATGAATTTTCTACACCGCTTTGTACCTAATCTTGTTGAGCACCTAAGAGAGATTACAAACATGCTTAAGAAGGACAGCTAAGTGAAATGGACGGAGGAGGCTGTAAAATCTTTCAATTTAGTCAAATTTTCTCTTTCTTCAGCTCCAGTTCTAGTCAGCCTGGACTATACTCAAGATTTCATATTGTTTTCATTTGCTTCGGAGCATACTATGGCAGCTGTGTTATTGCAGAAAAGAGATGATCACGAAAGACCCATTGCATTCTTCAGCAGAGCTATAAGAGATGCAGCCTTAAAATATAACATCATTGAAAAGCAAGCCCTTGCACTTGTGAAAGCATTGAAAGATTTTCGGGATATATTCTACATTCTCATATTCTGGCCTATGTTCCTAATGCCGCTGTCAAATATGTTTTAGTGCAGACCGATCCGGAAGGAAGACGAGGCAAGTGGATTGTAGCTTTATTGGAATATGATGTGGAAATAAAGCCCACAAAGCTTGTTAAAGGACAGGGATTGGCAAAGTTAATGGCCGAGTCAAACTTGCACGCATTAGACATAAATCTGATCACTGCTATGTCCGAAGAGAATGAGGAAGGATCGTCAATTCAGGTATCTGAAATGTTTGATCTTTCTCTGTGGTATTCAGATATCATATATGTGCTTAAAAATTTGTCACAACCGCCCGGCATGACTAGAAACAAAGCGAGAACACTCAAATTGAAGGCTGCCAAGTTTTGCATTCTAAATTCTGCACTGTATTGGAAAGATCCCAGTGGCATTCTGTTAAATTGTTTGGTGGAAAGAGAAGCAACGAAGGTCATGGAGGATTTCCACGAAAGAGACTGTGGTGGTCACCTTTTTTGGAAATCAACAACAAATAAAATTATGAGAGTGGGATACTATTGGCCGACATTGTTTGCTGATGTATATATGGTCAAGAGTTGTCATAAGTGTCAGATTTTCGAAGGAAGGCAGAAGTTACAGCCTTTGCCACTTAAGCTCATTGAGGTGAGTGCCCCTTTTAAGCAATGGGGGTTGGATTTCATTAGTGAAATTCATCTCGCTTCTTCCGGTCAACATAGATGGATCCTCGCAGCGACAGATTATTTCACGAAATGGATCGAAGCAATTCCCACCAGACAAGCTATAGATGCGGTAATTATTTCATTCCTTGAAAATAACATCTTGTCTCGCTTTGGTTGCCCGAATAAGTTAATCACTGATAACGCAGCAGCTTTCAAATAAAAAAGGATGGTGGAGTTTTGTCATAAATATCACATCATTTTGGTTCACTCAACTACCTATCATCCACAAGGCAATGGATTGGTAGAGTCTTCTAATAAGTCATTGTTCAACATCATCAAGAAGCTGTTGGAAATAAACAAGAAGAGCTGGCATAAGAGGTTGGTCAATGCACTTTGGGCAGATCGGGTCAGTCAGAAGAAATCCATTGGTACGTCACCTTTTGAGCTTGTTTATGGAGTTGATATAGTATTTCCTACCTCTCTCGCAGCCCCGGTAGTCAAACTTCTCCAGGAGGCTGGCAGTGAAGAAGATCCTATGTAGAGAAGGTTGAATCAAATGGTCCACTTACAGCAGACCAGAGAAGAAGTCTTCTAGAGCACATGCAAGTTGCAGGAGAAGATTAAGAAAATTTATGACAAAAAAGCAAAGGCAGACAAATTTTAGTTGGATGATGTGGTGCTGAAGTGGGAAGCAAGGAATAAGGAAAAAGGTAAGCATGGTAAGTTCGAGAACCTCTGGAAAGGTCCCTTCAAGATTGCAGCATATTGGGGTCAGAATGCTTTTCTTTTGAAGGAAATGAACGGGGAAGATTGTCCAGGAGGGCCGATCAATGGTTGGCTGCTCAAACGGTACCATTTCTGAGTTATTGATCCTGCTTCCACTATCACTGTAAATACCACTTTATTTCAGTTGGTTAGAGTTTGTCAAGTTAGTCTTCAAGTCATTTCAATGTCAAATTTGAGCCAATTTTTGGTCATTTTAGTTTCATAAATGAGTCAGAGTCTTGTGTTGTTTGTCGAAATAATGACTCCATAGCCCAATGGACAAAGGCACTATCTATCTCTTCCAGAGATCTGCTGTTCTTGGCACCTCCAAGGAGCTACCATTCCCCATTGGAGCCAATGTTAGAGTCGGTCTTGTCAGTCCTCCGTCAGAGATCAAAACTCTTTCTACATTTCATTTTAGGAATCTCACTCCATACACTCAGCTGCATTCCGCTAGGGACATGCCATAATCTGACGGAAAATGTCTTGTTAGTCATTTCCCCTCATATCTGACACCTGCTGGCTTAGGTCTTTTCGTCAATGTTCACTAAAGTCCATGACAGTCCATGTTTGATCCTTTAATGGACGAGAGTCATTTTCAGTCATTAGGTCTAGGGATTAGTCAATTTGGTCTTCAACCATGTCCAATAAAGCCATGCAAGCCAGAGGGAGGCCCTTACAAAGTTGTGATTCAAAGATTTTCATCGTCATGTTGACAGATTACGACTGTTCTTCAAAACTCTATTTTGAAGAAAAGTCAAACAGTGTGTCATTTGTCATAATTTTCAAAAAACTTTCCAGTCGATCTCTTTAGGTGCAGTCATGGTTTCCTTGGCCAAATTCCATGTCAACAACCCCTGCAAAAAGGTGCCAAAAAATTTCATCATTTTAGCTAAAAATTCAAAGGGAAAGTGAAATACAGAGTTGCATTAAATCAGGGAAAAAGTGCCAAAACAAAACATTAGCAAAGTGGGTTTTGGGGAAGCCAAAATCAAACCCATGACTCCAAAAGTCTTTATATAGAATTTTTACAAGCAAACAAAGTCATTGAGCATACCAAGGTAAAGAAAAACATTGCAAAGGGATTGAGAAGAGTAAGCACGTGTTTTAGGTGAGTTCGGAGGTGTTTTCCACAGCATGGCGCACACACAAAGGGGCGCGGCACACATATAGAGCATGGCGCACAGAGGTTGACCCCGCAGTGGTGGAAATACACGGGCGCAGCACACATACAGAGCGCAGCGCACTGGGTTTGTTGCGCGGTGCACACCCACCAAGGCCCGAATTTGTGCCAAATTTGCAACAATTCACTTTGAAACCCTTCAAATTGATAGGTAGGGTCTATATCTTGCTTGCTCATCAAATTTTTGTGAACATGATGGTGGTTTATGGCCATGTATGGTTGCAATAAAAAATCCTAAACCCTACCACTTAAATCATCAAAGCCATTGCCCTAGGGTTGCAAATTTGTTGTGTTGATGCCAAGGCTCCTCTTTCACTTCTCATTTTTCCCCTTCTTTCCATTGTTCGCTTCCCCCCTATCCCATTTTTTCCCCATTTTCCCTACCCTAAAACATTACTAAACGCCTATTCCCTACCCCCTCCACTCATTTTTCAACCATAAAACCCCAAAACCCTACCTTATAAAATCCCCAAACCCCCTTACATATCCCTAAACAAAATTTCCCCCCATAACCCCTAATCCCATCATATTATTCCCCTTCCTAACACTCCCTTTTTGCATTGTTCCCCTTGGTGGCAGAGATCACAACAACACATAGTTTCACTAGCATCATCAAAGAGCAGTCCAAGCACAGTACACATACAACAAGCATGGCATCTAAGCATTCATCGCAGTATGAGATGGAAACCCAAAGTGATTCATCCTCGGAAGAACAGGCTCCCTGGAGACATCACAAAAGTGGCAAACATGTTAGGGATAAGCCAACCACCCTCACAGAATTGCAGGCCTGCCCTCTTGCTATGTCATGTTTCCAACATCTATCATGTTTTGAGTTTTGTCAAAGGGTGGATAATGTTCGAGTTCATCATGAGTTGGCCCGTCTTTTTGTGCTTCACCTACATGGAGGTCACTCTATCTTGGCCGGGGTCACCTTCACACTGACACCTGAAACTGTCTCATCAGCAACCAGCATACCGAATGTTGGAGAATAATGGCACAAGAAATATAAGGTGGATCGGTAGCATTATGAGCCTTACATTAAGGCCAGTTTCTTGAGGTATCTCCAAAGAGTCTTTCCATTCCGATATTTGAAATATGAATATGCTCCACTCATGAAATTGATCATGAAGTACTTCAGCTATGAGGGGAGGTTCTCTCATCTATATGCCTATCACATCAGGTTGCTCATGCACTTTACCAGGGTACGGATGATGAACATCCCATATTTCATTTGTAGGAACATAGAGAGGATGAA
>APFE030054567.1:0-26081 GCA_000404065.3 Pinus taeda | reverse complement strand
AGTTCGAGCTACGGATGTGGCACATGCAACTGCCAGAAGGAAATATGCTTTTCTTATGGGTTACTTGAGCTATTGCATGAAGGACTTCAGTTAGAACTTCAGTGATTGAGTTCTGTGGAGTTGATTGAGGGGTTGATGGAGTTGTGTTCAATTTGACTTAGTTGAACTAGTTGTGGTTAGTCTAACTGACAAATAGACTAATGTTGAGTGGTATGAATTAGTTATTAAATTAATTCACTAATTATTAACCCATAAATCAACTGAGGAATACATCAGTTAACTCAGTGCATGGACAATTCAGTGGAGACAAGTGTTAGAGGTGAGTGAAAGGGCAAGACAGTTGTCAGTTGTGACTATAGTTGTGCATGAGATTTCCACATGCATGGATTGAGTATTGCCAATGAGGATTTCGTGGTATATCCAAGGGAAATACGAATTTGGATCATTCATTCATCAGTGTTCTCATGCAGGATTGCGCAGTGGAGGCAGGCAAGCAACGAAGGAGATTTGAGCCAGTGATTGATTCAGATCTAAGCTAGTTTGTATGTAACAGGTGGAGATGGTACTGAGTACTTGCGAGGAGTATTGTACTATGTATTGTTACATGTTATCGATCAATATAATATACAAATAGTTGGGGGTTTTCAGCTTTATGCTTTCCCCGGGTACATACTGTGTTGATATGTGTGATTGATGCTTTAATGTGCACGTGTATGTTTCTGAATACTGCTAAATTGATGATCAATGTAGAGGAGGTTATGTATTATGCATGATTCTACAAATAGTGTATGATCAGAATAATATTTGTGAATAAGTGTCATATTATTCAAAATTTCTACACCCTTCCTATTTATAGCAGCCCCTAGTCTATCTATAGGAAGTAAAATTAATTTTGGTCTTAAAAGCAGTTGGAAATATTAATTAATTAATTCAGTTGAGTTAATTAGTTAAGGAAATTCGAATTTGAAGTGTTTGTGAGCATGCACATGAGTTGTCCCACTAATTGAGGAATTTATCCTTAATTTCCTCCACTAATTGAGGGAATAAGTATGCGTTCTATAATGAGAGAATTAGTTGACTTAGTTTAACTTAGTCAAGTCCAGTTAGATTATTTTAACAAGTTGTTAAAATAATGAGATATAGTTTGTTAATGCTTGCATGCATGTGACAACTATTATTTTAGATAATTGAGCATTCCCTCATGGATAACTGATGCATGTCAGTTCTATCAGATACCTAGTTGAGATCAGAGAAGGGACATTGTACTGTTAGTTGGATGATTATTTTTCCTATAAAGGAAGCTCATCCATGATGAGGATTTATCTCCTTCAAGTTTGTGCAGTTATTTCAGAGGTCAATGTTGTGTGTGAGGTGAGAATCACACAGGTTGCAGCTGGAGGACCCGAGAAAAACTATGCATAGAAATAGGAGGCTTGGAGCACAGAGGAGAATGTTTGTGAGAAGCCTTTGATTGTCTATGAGTAGCTTAGGAATTGTACTCAGAGCTGGATAGATTCCGAGCTAAGGCTTTGTGTAATGCAGACTATATTTCCACTTGTATGATAATAGAGAGATGGGGTTTTAGGCAGGTACTTTCCCCGGGTAAATTCTTCTGTGTTATGTGTGATTGATTCCTTCTTATCAGTTATATGTGTTCATGGTTGATGTTGCTCATGGTTAATTAAGCTTCCGCTAAATTGTTTGTAGAAGTAGATCAAGTGTTTTGCTTTAGTACATTGCATTACTAGGTGATCTACAAGTGGGAATTTCTACATGGTATCAGAGCTAGCTGATTTGTAGAAAAAGTTCTACACAAAAAGACTTCTAACTTGAATTTCTCCAACTAATTAAGTCAAAATAACTTAATTAATTATTTCCAAATAGTTGTTAAGACTAAATTTGATTTTAATTCACAATTTAATTCAAGGATAAATTAAATTGGAATATTCTTGTTGCCGCATTTCAACACTCCCTCTCAACAAGAAAGGGATTATCTACCACCCTGATCCTGTCTCTATGGAACTCAAATTTACGCTTTGACAATTCCTTTATCAAAATGTTAGCATCTTTCACCTCTGTCAAAATATATTGCAGCAACATGATCCTCCCATCATCAGTAGCTTGCTTTACCTTGTAAATCCAATGGGAACTCAAAACTGACTTGTTCTCCCATCTCGGAACCACATCCGAAACACTGTTACGAACTATGGAGTCATGCTCCTCCACCATAGCATCAACCCATATCGGTTGCTGCACTGCTTCCTTAAAGGAAGATGGCTCGGTCTCAACACATTCCCCAACAAGGGCCATGTATCCAGTGTACCTCTTAGGTGACCTCCTCTGTCTGCGTTGAGAAGATGGTGCTCCCACATTCTCTTTCACATAATCCAAAAATCTGTTAGCTTCTCTTGTGCGCTTCCATCCATCTTTGGAAGACTCTGCTTGAGTGGATGTCTCCACTCCTAGAACCTCTGCATGTGACTGCTTTGCATCAGTCTGAGGCTACTCCTCCTTAGGAACCAATAGTTCCTCCACAGCCTGTAGTTGGAGCTCACTCTCAAGGGAAACTCACATGGTCTTCTGCTCATCAAACTTGAGATCTCTACGAACCATTGTCCTCTGACTGGTAGGCAAGTACACCTGATAGTTGTAAGGTGTATCAGTGTACTCCACAAGTATCCCCAACTCTGCTGTCGGCTCAAGCTTCTTCTGTGCATCCTTTTTCCCAGGGCAATATACCGATGAGCCAAAGATCCTGAAGTGACCCACATCTAGTCTCTTACTAGAGAAAGCTTCCTCTGGTGTCTTCATCCCAGGTATGCGATGCGAGCTTCTATTCTACAAATAGACCGTTGTGTTGCATGCCTCATACCACAAGTGAAGTGGTAGGCCTTGGTCATGGAGCATTACCCATGCTACTCCTACAATAGTTATGTTCTTCCTCTCGGCCACCCCATTCTGTTGTGGGTTATGAGGTGCTGGAAACTCTCGTTTAATTCCTTTCGCTGCACATAAGTCCTTAAACTCTTGAGAGACATATTCTCCACTGTTGTCGCTTCTCAAGGCCTTGATCTTCTTCCCTGACTCTTTCTCAACCAAAGCTTTGAACTCACAAAACTTTGTGAAGGTTTTGTCCTTCTTCTACATGAACTAAATCTAGCATTTACGAGAATAATCATCAATGAAAATCAAATAATACCTTTGCTTCATTGTGGATGTCGTCGAGAATGGTCCACACACATCAGTACGAACACGCTCTAAGATAACCTTTACTCGACTGTCTCGATCATGAAAGGAAGACTTCGTGTACTTTTGCAAGGTACAACCTTTGCATGCGTCAACTTGCTCAAGTTTACCTTTGGGAAGTCCTGTAGATATCTGTTGCATTATCTTTAAAGCCCTATGATGCAAATGGCCCAACTACTTATGCCACAACTCACCAATGTTTTGGCTTTGAACCAATTCTGCTTTCGTACTCAATGTTGCACAATCATCTACCTCTAGTTTATAGAGATTCTTCACCTAAATCCCTATCCTCTTGGTCTAACCCATGGCTATGTGTCTTAGGAATGCCTTTCCTTTACTGAAGACAACATCGTAGCCTTTGTCCTCCAACATCGCGACCGATACCAAGTTCTTCTTTAGTCCAGGCACATACTTCACATCTATCAAGGTGATAGCAGCTCCATGCTCCCTCTGAAAAGTAATCGTGCCCACTCCTGAAACACTATACCTTCTATCATCACCCATCTCTATGCGCATCTTAAGGTCTTTCTCCTCCAAGGCACTAAATAATTTTTTATCACCGGTCATGTGGAATGAGGCTCCACTATCAAGATACCAGACACAACCCATCATCAATGACAGCATGCATGCAATGAGGGTAAAGTCCATTTCGAACTGAGAGGATAATGCCTCACCTTCCGATCTTTTCGAGGATCCCTTCTTGGACTTCTTCGATGGGCATTTAGTCGCATAATGTCCCATCTCGTGACAGGTAAAGCATCTCACTTTAGACTTTTCACCCTTCTTCCCTCCATGAGAAGAATTCAATTTGAAATGGGAAGCATTCCCCTTCCCTTTCCTTGCCTTACTTTCTAAGGCCAGATTTTCTTCATCATCATCCTTGGATGAAGAACCATCTTGAGTGCTCCTCCTAGTCTCCTCCTGCATGAGAGCCAACCACAGTCATTCCTAATCTGGCAGTTTCTCCCTTCCATTCACAGAGTCTTGGTAGCTATTCCAACTCTTTGGAAGGCCAAGGAGAGTGAGGCTCACCATACCATCATCAACAGTAGTTATTCCCACACTGCCAAGCTCATCTCTGTAGGTGGTGAGCTTGTTCAGATATGTGGAAATAATATCGCCCTTCTCCATCTTGATTCTTCGAAGCTTATCCTTGAATGCCAATTTCCTTTGGTCCCTACTGTTCTGATAGAGGTCCTTCAATGTCTTCCACATTGAAAATGGAGTATCCTTCCCATGGAGACTCGAGACAATATGGTCTCGAACTCCCTCAAGAATGATCCGTCTCACCTTCACCACACACTTCTTCCACTCAGCTAGCTCTTGTGCATTAGTTGAAGTTGGCTTTGGGATTTCTTGATCAATGAATTCCTTCAATCCATTATCTTCTAATACAACCTCCATTCTATCTTTCCATGCTATGTAATTCGAGTTACCTTCCAAGGCATACTCGAGTCTCAAGCCATAGAACACCATTGGCCAACCTTGAAGTATGATATGAATTCAATTTGCACCTGCAACCCCAAACATCAAACGTAGAATTCTCTTCTCAGTATATTATTCACAGCTCTCATACCATGTATAAAATTATCTACAAATATACCTATGATACCATGTAGAAAATATGATGTAGATTAATTCGATAATGCAATATAAATCAAAGCAGAATACTATAACCTGCTTCTACTATCAATTTGCGGAAGCTTAAAAAATCGAGTTGAATAATATAACCAGAAGAATAAGAATCAATCACACAATATACATGAAAATACTTTGGGGAAAGCCTCAACTAAAAACCCCACTATCTGTATTATCATACAAGGATGAAATACATAGGAAATATACAAAGCCTTAGCTCTCACAACTAGCTAGCTCTCATTACAATCCTCACACATGCTCACTGTAAATCTCAGCTACTCTGCAGCCTTCCTCTCTGCCCTCCAAGCTCCTATTTCCTTGCGTTGTTCCTCTGGGATGATTCACCTTCAACCAAGTGGAACACTCTGATCTCACACATTGTCAAAACTGCGCAATCCTTAAGGAATGATTCCTTACTACATGCATGAGTTTTGTTTATAAGAAAAAACATGCAACTGATAGTATATTGTCCTTGACTTTAATCTCAAATGGGTCTTTCTCAGAATAGACATGCATAATTTTATGATGAGGGAATCTTTAGTTAACTGGAGTACACTAGTTGAGTGCATGCATCCATCAACTAACTGTTAACTCTCTATTAGTTCCTCAAACAGTTTGGAACTAATTTAACTGGACTTAACTCAGTAAATTGAGTTAACTGAGTTAACTAATTACAACTCAAATATAACTCAATCTTATCTCCTTAATTTAAGGGATAACTCTTGTATGACTTCATAAAGACTTCTAACTTGAATTTCTCCAACTAATTAAGTCAAAATAACTTAATTAATTATTTCCAAGTAATTGTTAAGACTAAATTTGATTTTAATTCACAATTTAATTCAAGGACAAATTAAATTGGAATATTCTTGTTGCCACATTTCAACAACAACTTTTGCATGACTGTCTCGAGAGACGATACTTCATCTAGTATCACTCTCCTCAACACTGATCTGGCAGATATTGTAATTTGTTCCTTTCCTTGCTTTGGTCGCTTGCAGCTCCTTAGCCATGCGCTCATTCTCAGCTATCAAGAATCTAACACTTGAGCTGGTGGCTTTGGCATATGCCTTGGTAGCTTCTTCCAATGCAACTGGATGTTTGCGCACATTGGAGATGATCACTCATTCTTTAAACTGCGCATGAGATATATGGACATCCAGAGTGGGCACTTTACGTGACTGCACAACTCTGTGTTGTGACTCGTCGAAAGATATGATGTGCACGTTCGCTTCCGGATTGTCCTTAAGGATTTCAGTGTCTCCTTGATCACTTGGGACTTGCTTTGCTCCCAGATCTAGTGAAGCTAGTGGAGTGGCCTCTTGGTCCTAAGGCATGAGGTCAATATCTTGATCTCACTCTGGTTGAACCACATCCGTGTCCATCAACTCTAGCATTTGTTCAGTCTCCTGAGCAAAGTCCTGCTCCTGTGACTGCTCACCCTGTGTGCTTTGTGCCAGCTGCTCGAATGAGTCAATAACCTATATGGGCATAGTTTCATAAATATGTGCATGATGTACCTCTTGTTGTTCATGTTCCTGTTGTGCTTTCTTCTCTCTTTTGCATAGCTCTTGTTCTTCCATGAGTTGTTGCTTTAACTCCTGCAACTCCTTTCTTCTTCCTCCGGCTTCTATTTCTCTCTTTGCCTTTGCATGATCCTCCTATTGCCTCTTTGCCTCAATCTCCAAAGCTACTCTCAACAAAAGTGGATTTGATTTGAACTTGCATCTTTGCTCGGCCTTTGCGTTGTCAGCAACCTTCCTCTTGCCTTTGTCAAGCATAGGTCTACTGCCCTCTGTAGCCGCTGATGATGCTGCTCTCTGAGATGTTGTTGCCTTCTGCATTGCTAACCACTCTACAACTATTTTGACCAGTTCATTAAGCCTTGAGAAGTGATAGAAGTATCTCCATGGGTCTTCCTCAGGCCAATGACATGTCCCGTGGATCTAAGGATGATGCACTCCCGCATAGTGGTCCTTCACTGAGAAATGCAGGTCATATGGATTGAAATTTCTGGTGTCGAAGGTAAGCCTCTTGAATTCCTCCTTCTCAACCTTAGCATGCTTGAGATTCTAGATCTCATACGACCCAATCTACAAAGGAAGAGCAAGCCAAGGTGCCTTCTTCTTCCTATGCAGTCTAGCTAACAACCTTGTCGAGATGTGATATGACACTTCTTGCATGGCCAGTTTATCCATGGAAAACTTTGGTAAAACATGTGGAGCCTTCTCCACATTGTACATCCGGATGAAGGTGTCAAGGAGTGAGGCATACCAATATTCTATGTCAACCATTGCCTCCATCCCTGCCTATGACATGTAAGGTGGATCATGCTTAAAGATGATCCTGTACACCAGGGTGACGAAGTGGTCTAATAATTGTATGATAACTCCATAGAATTTTCATTCAGAGAGCAACTTGCAATAAGTGTGCACAGAGGTTTCTAAAGGTGTCCATGCCCAACCCAAGCCTAGGAACTGCTAACGAGCATAGACTGCATCAAGTATGTAAGTGGATATGAATAGATTTTCTTGCTAACCCTTGGGTGGATGTCGCGTTTTTGTTAAATTTTCCTTCAATCGGAGAGCCAACATGTCGGTCCAGTTGAAAGGTATCCCTTCATTCGCCATCTGATCCAACATAATCACCAAACTTTGCGGGAAGGTCTTTGTACTCTCTTGGTCGCATAAGCGACATTTAAAGATGACCAAGAGTTGATATGACTTCCACATTATCCTTGTCTTGTAAACTTGGTTGGGTGTTGTCTTGAACTTAGATGGATCTTTCACCCAACTCTTCAAGATGTCTCTTGAGTTTGCACTGTTGTTGGGTCTAGTGAAGGGTGGATCCATCGTGACTATCGGCTGCGGAAAGTGATACATCTCCTGAAAGTCCTTTTCCCGAAGGTAGCAAGTTCTATTCCATTGCCACTACTCAACACCATCGTCTTTGGATCAGTATGCGAGGAAATCAAGTGGATCATGTCCATGCATGGAAACGCGGGATACCTGCATGAAATCTAGTACAAGCCAGACTTGTGTATTGTGACATAGACTCTGTGTGATCCAAAAATGGATCCTGGATAAACCTCTAAGTCTAAAAGACTTCATATAAGAGGTAAAAGGTGCCAAATGGCACAAATCCTTTGTAAATCAAAGGAAAATGAAAGTCGAAGGCTATTCTTAGAAATAGCCCCATTCTAGAGATCATCTCGTTTTGAATCTGCTACAACTTGAATGGAAAAAAATGGACTTAGTATGCAGAAGATATCGAAAAGAAGATGCCCTTAGTTCTTTAGAAAAGGAGGCAAATCTTCAAAAAATGGCCTAAAAGGCTTTATGAAGAAAATTGCATCGAAGGAGGTCAAAGGTAGATTTAAGCGAAAAAGGGGAAGCACCCCTGATTGTCGATCCTTGACAAATCAGGTTGGAGGAAGGCACATGCACATATAACATAAGGACCGAGTCGAGCAATATGTCAATCGCCAATTTTAGCAGATCGCAATCGATGATGCCATTTGCATAGAACCCCGGGCTGATGCAATACGCGATTGTGATATCGCAAAATCACATCGGAGCTACATAAAGGAGTGGGGATATATATATATATATATAATAATATATATATATATATATATATATTATATATATTATATATAGATATTATATATTATATATAGATATGGATATGGATATGGATATGGATATGGATATGGATATAGATATCTATATCTATATCTATATCTACACCTACACCTTACACCTACACCTACACCTACAATCTACATCTACATATATATATATATATATATATATATATATATATATATATATATATAAATATATATATATTATTATATGCGATGTGATAGCCGGACCCGATAGAGTTATAAACGATATTCCATATATTTTGAGTTTCATAAAATGACATTTTTCTATGTATTTTCGTCTTTTTGCTAAATAAACGAAAAGTGAAGGGAAAGCGCCAATGTGATGAAACCAGACCCAAAGGGGTTTATAAATGCCACTGCATATTATTTCAAGTTCGAAACAAGTGGGATTTTTGGAGGACCAAAAGCGATAAGATTTTTTGACGGGCTTCGCCGAGCACATACATTCGTTGCCATGTGTCCAGGCCCTAAAGAGAGAAAACCACTCTTTTCGGGTGGTTAACTCCCATATGCATGGGCTGCTTGAGAAGAACCATAGTTGTTGGATCTAGATCTTCCAGATCAATGGTGCAAATGTGATTTAATGCCTAATGGTGGACCCGATAGGATTTCGGGGCGATTTGAGGGAGTTTCACTTCGGGGAAATGCACCCAATAGTGTATTTTGCTAGAAATGCCTGTGTAATGAAATTTCCTCTATTTTTCAGATTTTCGCTTGTGAGATGGCCCCGATTCCTTTTGTAGCCACTCCTAACCATCATGCCACGTTGCAGCAGCCATTTTTATAGGCAATGATGGATTTTGGAAGCGACAAAGTCACAGAGGGACAATGAATCACAGAGAAACGGTCGGGGAAGCCAAAAGATGGGAAGATGCCTCAAAAGAGCTAGAGAGCACGATTGAGAACAGCAGGAGGAAGAAGGTAGCAAAAGGTCATTACAAGAGAGCAGAGAGAGACGAAGAGCTACTGCGCAGAGCAGCTGAGGGAGCCTTTGGGGTCACTTGAAGTTCAAGTGAAAAGCCAGAGAGTTGAAGGTTGCAAAGGGCCAAGAAACCAGAGCCAAAGAGCCAAAGCCAGAGCCAGAGCCGAAGAGCCAGAGCTAGAGCCAAGAGCCAGAGCCAGAGCTGAAGAGCCAAAGCGAGAGCCGAGAGCCAGAAAGCATAGAGCTTTACAAGTCAGGGATAAAATGGTGTCTAAACCCATCATTTCTATGTAAAACAGTGGAGTTGAGCCAAAAGCTTGTAAAAAGGACTTTGCCATAATCCCAGAGAGCCTAGTTGAGTTGACTATAGCTCACAGATAAGTAGCCCAAGAGTTTTGGGTGAACTCCTAATTAAATTGTTGTTTTGGGTGTTTTGTGTTCTTGCTGCATTGTTTACTGTTATATATATGTTGTATCAACATAACGACAGAATATTAAAATCACATGAACAGTTCTAAAATAGACTTAAGCATACACCTTTATTTCAAGCATATTATCAATTCCGCATTGGTTAATCATAAGGACTTGGGAATAATTAAGCTTTGGGAGTGGGAGAGGTTCTTGTAGATTATACAAGAAGCCTAAGTGCCCCATTTTCAGATCATTGTGGTCCTCCATATTCTCCTCAAATGTGCCTGAAAAGGTGTCATTGATGTCCTGTCATTTCATCTTGATCTCTTTGTCTATGAACAACTTAGTGTCTTCATAGACGGGCAAGCTCATAAACACTTGCTCAACTAAATCTCCAATTGCACTCTCGACGGTGTCCTTTGAACCTGCTCTCTTGGAAGCCATTGTACCTATACTTCTGAGAGATGAAATAACACCTACGATACCTGGAGATAGAGAAAAACTTATGGCAAGCAATATATCAGTTGAAAACCAAAAGTAAATTAAGGATTAACATACAACACACCTAGGTGACTGACTAGAATATTTGCACAATTTTCATCGGAAAGCTGGGAGACTAACTACCAAAATTGTGCAAAACATAGCTTGAATTGTCAGTGAGCTGACTGACTGCTGGAACTACACAGAGCATAATCCAACTTGGCCTATTAAGGAGTAAAACTGCACAATGCGCAACTTTAGTCAGTATGACTGCAACTCGGTCAAACTGTGTATGCGTAATTCCGAGGGCCAACGGGGCACTGCCTCTTAGAATTGCGTAGAGCAAGCCTGGAGGCTAGCGTTGGGAAAGTTCTTCGCAATTCCTGGGAGGAAGGAAAGGCCTTCACTCTCAGAAATGCGCAGTGTAAGCCAGGTAAGGCAAGGTCCGGGCCAAGGCAACCGAAACCTGCGGACAAGTGATTGAAAACATGTAAAGGTTGAATGCATGTGTGAATTTGAGTGCAAGAAAGAGTGAATGAACATGCATGCAAACAGTGAGTGTAGGATTCAGTAAACGAGAAAACAAGTAAGTGTGTCAAGCGAGTTGCCGCAACAATGACTATTAGTGCAGAAATAATGTCATGCATGCAACAATAGTGAGATGCAATGAAAAACTTGAAACATTGCTTATACAAGCTAACATGCATTAAAATGACAACAAGCATTCAATAAAACCAAGCAAACAACACTCACACAAACTGAAATACAAAAAGCGACAAAAAAGCAGCAAAAGACATGAAAAGCATACTTACCCAGAAAAAGTTGAGTTGAGTGTGCCAAATGCTCCTAGATGCGATGTGGGATGCTAGAGCTCCAAGTTTGAAGTGAAGAATGAGCTTTGAAGCATCGAATAAATAGTTATGATAAGATCGAGGCTTATGACGTGCATGCCACAAATCTAGGAAAAAGCGACACTTGGCGAGAGGTTTCTAAAATGGCTCTTTCATGTAACCCCCAACTGCTAAAAATGGATCCCTAAAATCTAGCGATGCTTTTTATTTTTATTTTTTTTCTTTTTCAGGAAAAACATTCCCAGTCTTGGAGGGAACCGGTCAACTTGGGAGCACATGCAACGCACTACAAGTATGTGGATGACTTCTGCACAGTTTTTGGGTTGAGTGTCTTTAGTTGCCCCTCAGGCTCTGTGCAATTTCTAGAATGAAGCCAAGGTTGTCAGCCAGATCTGCGCAAATTTTGAGAGCAAGCCCAGTGATGGGTTGGTCTGTGCAATTTTCAGAGCGAAGGCTGCCTACTTGCTTTGCACATTTCTAGAGAGAAGCAAGCTGCCTTGATGTTCTACGCAATTTTGGAGAGGAAGGTTAGTTTCCCTCCAGTTATGCGCAATTTTCCAAGTGAGCACAACAGCCATAAAATGACCAAGTTTCGAGATGTCAACTTGTAGGTGGAAGGCAAACAAGCTAGCAAACACAAGCTGATAAGCCACTGAAACTTAATCGAAGCACAAGTACCTGTCATTGCAAGACATGCTGCTGAGGATGGTTGGTAGGAAAGCTCCAAAACGAAGCTAAGGCAAAATTTTGGAGGGTGGTTGTAGCTACTACAACAAGTTGGTACCTTGAAGAGGTTTTGAATGGGGACTAAAATTATATGGCCACACCCATGATAAATTTTTTGAAGAAAGTGACTTAGATTCAAAGTTGGTGTATCTTGCATTGTAAGAGAATTTGATAAGTTATTTGATGTATTTAGTCAATGCTAGACCATATATGTTTTGTAGTGAACAACTTGAGTCATTTCATGGTGGAGTTAAAGTAAGAGCATTGGGTAGCAACAAAACATGTGCTTAGGTACTTAAGGACATAATGGAGTATGAGTAAGATATCTCAAAGATGGTGAAGTGAAGTTGCAAGAGTACACACACTCAAATCGAGTAGGCAATCAAATAGTCAGGAAGAGCACCGTGGGGCGGTACCCTAGATTTGGATTGGCAATGATATGTAGTTCAAAAATAAACAAAAAATCATGGTATTTAACTTAGCAAAGTAAGAATATGTGATGGCTAGTATAATTGGTTACTTGTAGGATTGTTTGATCAAGAGTTAGATCCCACAACCAATTTCTATGATAATAAGAGTTGTACCAAACTCTCTAAGAATGTAGTGTTTCATTATAGGTCCAAACACATAGATATTAGATATCACTTCATATAAGACAATATTCAGAAGGGAGTGGTGAAGCTCTAATATATTCCCACAAATCGACATGTAGCTAACATTTTGACCAAGTCCTTGGATAGAGGGAAGTTTGAAGCATCTAGGGATAGGCTTGAATTGGTGCAAAATTCCTTCCTTGTTAAGGGAGTGTTGAGAATGTAGCTTGAGTGGGAAATTCTTCCACAAGTTCCAGTGTGAACATCATAGGAAGTGGTTTGAAACATTTCGATAGTCACCACTTGGGAAAAGTGTTCACTGATTTTATTTTTTAATTCATTTAGGATAAAGTGAAATATCTTTTGTTATGTAACTTTGGTTAACACATTGGATTACTTACAAGGTATCCACTCAATGAACCTAGACGTAGCATGTGCACATTCATGAGAAATCAAGGAAAAGCTCTATTTCACTAGATTTTGATATATACCTCCCATAATCATTTTGTTGAATCCCCTTACTAATACACACTCCCATTAAAAATACCTTTATACTCCCATACCTATAAACCCCACCTACCCACAACACCTTTAACGTATTGACTATTTTTCACATTTTAAAAATGCCCCTTATGAATGAATGTGATAAGATATTGGTTCACAAGTTTAAGTCCCCATTGGATTACATAATTGATTCTAGTTCCCTTCATTATGGATTAGCTCGTTGACTCTACTTTCAACCATTTTCTTCTTGCTCACATCATCTTCTTAGGCAAGCTTGTTAAGCCCCATTGTCTTTGATATGCAAATTCTATCTCTCCTTGATTTACAAGTATGTTGCATATTTTTAGAAAATGTGATGCTCAATTTCTACCACCCCATTTCCACATACTCAATATAGTCTTTCATCCCATGGCTCCTTTGGTTGTACCCGTTTTGTTTCACATTTCAACCAATGTGCATTATTCTCATTATAAAATGGCTTATATTTCTTGTCATTGGATGCTAAGCTTAAGTGATTTTGCACTTTGATCCCTCTTGTTCATTAAAGGTGTCTATGTAATATTATGGTTTTTTTAGTTGGTTGATTTTCCCTTCCCATACCATTTTTGACATTGCTTTTTAACATTTTTTAAACCATATTATTATTATTATCCATTTTTAAGGTCACAACCAAGCCATACACCAAATTGGTGTATGAGACTAGGGAAAATTTTAGGGATTAATATTCGCGAGTGGGCTAATTTTCCATGCTTTTCCAAAAAAAAGATTCACCAATTTCCATTTTTTTCTAAAATGATTCGCCCAAATTTTATTGTTCGCCATTATTTTCCCTTAAAAATCGCCAATATATTATATCGACTAATATAAAATAATTGGAAATCTAAATATTTCTACAAAAATATCACCAAAATTTTTACAATTTGCATATTAAGTACTAGTAAGATTCGCCAATGTTTCTAAACTTTAAGATGAATTTCCATCCTAAAAATTTTCCCTGTATGAGACCCCCTTGTTTGTGGAACAAGGGACCCACATGCTAAGTCTAGAAAGGCATACATACTCTACCACTCCATGACCTCTTAAGGAGAAACACATGCTCTTAACCATTAGACCCACCCAAATTATAAATCATTGACTTTTCAACACATTTATATCTCATTATAATTTTTCTTTTTATGTCCCAAAATTACTTTTTCCTTTTAACTCCTTTGAGATAGTTTTTTATGCAGTAGTCTATAATGCGACTTTTTGAAAGTCTTTCTGGCAGATTTTTCAGGTCAAAATCCGGCAGCAATTCATTGGAATCCCAAGTTTGATAGCTAGTTTCTGCACAATCAATGGCTCCCAGGGGTTTTCTAGGGCGCTGAATCCAAATATGCAGTTAAAAAACCATTTTAACTGTTAAAAATCAAGATTTACCCTCATTTCTTCCGCCGGATTCCGTCACCGAAATCTCCGAAAAGTCGCATTATAGACACTCCATTTTTCTATAATACAGGAGTACTATTTTAAATCTATATATAATCAAATTTTTAATACTTTCAATTCTATTAATATCTTATAAAAAATAGTATTTATTTTATTCTTTATTAAATTTCATTGTATACCTTTTTAATATATTTATTCTCATTAAATATTCCACCCTCAACATTTTTATATGTTATCCTGCATTCCTAACCATCCGTGGACATGGACATTATGAATATAATATATCTCATGGCTGCTTTGAAAAAGTAATTTTTATCAACAACTTTACCATATATTCTCTTATGCATCCTTAACCATCCGTGGACATGGACATTATGAATATAATATATCTCATGGTTAGTTTGAAAAAGTATTACATAATATAATATTTCTTTGAGTGGGCTTGGGGTTTGGAATCTTCTAGCAAATTGTGGTTTCATATAATATGTATTATATCATATTAAATGGTTTCATCTAGATTGGTTTTTCTCTATTATTTTAAGTTTTATCTTTTATTTATTTTTTATAGTTTAATTTTATTAAATATTTATATAATTAGAATGTTTTAAATAAATAATAATAATTAATAAATAAATAAATTTCTATAAATGTAAAAAAACATGGAAAATTTTCGACGAAATTTTGGTTTCATTTTTAATATATATTCCACGCAGATTGTTCTTTTTTTTATTTATCGGGATAGCTTTCAGCGTTAAGCCTTGGACTACGCTATTCATGATGCCTGACAAATAAATGAATGCGTGGCGATGATATGTGCTTCAGCGTATTCAATAAGATAACTCAACCATTCTGTAACCAGTTTCTTAAATGAAGGAAGCAAGTTCATTTATCAATTTCAAACTTTTATTCTTTTTAGCACCAAGAAAAAATACTTTCCATCATCTTTTTAATATTTTTTTATAAAAAATTATATATTCCTTGCGTTTGCCGGGACGACGCCAGCAGGATCTCTGCGCAAAACTCACAGCAACAGCCGCTGTACTCTTCAACAGGGCTTCAGAGTGGCTTGCCAATGCCAGCAACCAACCTAATAATGAGAAGTCACAGAGCCAAATATGAATTCACCGGGTCGAGTTCGAATCCCAGAGACAAGAATGAATTCCCCACTCCATTCTTCTGGCACATATCTAAAGTTCTAGACGTCGTTCCACACATAATTTCGAGTGCTCGCGCGCCTGTTACAATGATAACTAACCTGTTCGATAACTTAAACTTCGGTTTCAAACTTTTAATTCGAATAACTTTATCGAACAGCGTGAAGTCTTGGACTGCGCTATTCATTAATTCCGAGAACAAAAGTAATGATATTCAAAATAATAAATTCGCCCACTAAATGAAGGAAGCCCAGCATTAGTTTTTTTAAAGGGAATGGATGAATGCCATGCAAGGAAACCAGTTCTCGGATCCAATACACATAAGATATTGTCATCATGTAGATTTGAAGGGAAGTTATACATTTCTTTCTCACATTCCAAATCGAGTAGTGGTCCGTAAACTAATTTATATTTAAATTTTCTGTTTTGGGAAATGCTTCACCACACACAAAAGTGAGGTTTACCTTTACCATGCTGAAAATACAACAGAATATTGCTATACAAAGAACCTGGGCTCTGAAAATACAGATACAGACAGAATATTGCTCTGCAAAGACACTATTGTTCTCATAAAATACAAATATGATATTATTTTCCTGTACACTTTAACGGATTTATATCAAAATTTTGCAGTGAAAATCGTACAATTTCTTTTTACATTTCAATTGTTTCCTGGGCAGTGAAAATCGTACAACTCCTTTTTATATTTCAATTGTTTTCTTATTTTACATTTTAATGTAAAACCTGTCATGATGTTCAAGATAATTTGTAATTAATTTTTTTTCTCCATAAATGATTTTGAAAATGTTTTTAAAACAACAATGTGATTTATCATGTCATGATGTAAAACCTGTCATGATGTTCAAGATAATTTGTAATTAATTTTTTTTCCATAAATGATTTTGAAAATGTTTTTAAAACAACAATGTGATTTATCATGTTGAAAATATTTTATTTTTGAAATAGCCACAAGCTTTCAAAATAATCAATACACATACAAATTTTCAGTAAAAACAGATACTTTAGAATAATCAATACAAGCAGAAATCTTAAGTAACCAGAAGCTTTGAAGTAATCAATATAAACAGAAATCTTAAATAAAGAGAAGCTTTCAAGTAATCAACACAGACACAAATCTGAAAAACATAATTGATGGGTGGATTGTCCATAGCTATGTAGAGTTGACACCTTCATGTCAAAATTCTAAATAAATTTCTTTGAATAATAAAAGTTTACTCACAACATTATATAATGATGATGATAATGATAATTAACGTCTAGCAAGATCAATGTAGTATTAGTTGTGATTCTTCAAAAATCTTGTTTTTAGATCATTAAAGTTGGGCTGGTTTAATAAGTCACTAGAATTGGAAGTGTGGCAAATGTTAGGGAATTGAGAGGGGATGTAAGAGCCAGGTAGTCTAACCGGAAGTGTTTTTCATCGTCCACCTTCTTAGTGTCTCAAATCTGACAGATTCTATCTTCCCAGGGAGTCTTGGGAGTAGATTACCTCCCTGTTTCACTTCGAAGCTCATGTGAATTAGTTCTTATCCTAGTGATGTTCATTTTTTTTGGTAGTTCTAGTTAACACAGAGAGATAATTCTGAATATCAAGAATGGGTTCACCTCCTTATAGTATCTTAGCTTCCTTTTACCTTCTAATTTTTTATCATCCCACACTTATGGTTAAAATTAGAGGTAATAGCATTTTAGACACTATCATTGCTTCTGATGATGATCTCCTCCTAACCCTTAGTAGTTGAGAAAAATAAAATTCTATATATTCTGGTTATAATTATTTCAGTTCTATGATTAATATTATAATAATCATATTATAATTAGTTGCGGTTTTATGATTCCAAGTTCCAACTCTGATAAAAAAAAATACGTGAAATTTTATACAATATATGGTAAAATTTATGTATAGATTTGTAGATAATTTGTGTTTACTGTCATAATTGATTCTAGTTTTATGATTCCAAACTTTTTGGACATATTGATGGTAATGTATATTTAAATTTATATTCTCTTTTCCATTTTGGCTATATTCATGTGCAGAACTCTAACTGTGTTCTTGTGCAGAACTGTAAGCAAAAACAAATAAACATAACTTTTTTATGATGTTCTTGTGCAGAACTGTAAGCAAAAACAAATAAACATAACTTTTTTCCGAATTAAATCATAAAAACTAGTATAAAAATAGTTTTTTAAATCCATCCACACACTACTTAATTAACTCAATCGTAATACACTTCATGAATTCTATCATATTATTTTGATGGTTTTTTTTATAAACAGTAATGGCACTTCAGTTGAAGCCTTCAATAACAATATTATGCGAAAATAAAAACAAATGATAGATCTACCAGCAAATATTGTAGATCTATTTCACTCTATTATTCAGTTTTCAAATCTATACATATATTTTATACCATGAAAATGATCCCAATCTTTAAAACCTGTCAGCAGAAAGAGGGTTACTGATACCTAGGTATCCCATTGATGTTCAGATTATCCAACAGTCTTGGCGTCATAAGCATTTGGGTGCTATAGACTTCAGAAATAAAAGACCTTTATTCCTACGCCGCCGGCCTGATCATCTTCTGCACGACCACGGTCCTCGCCTGGCGTACATCTCGGCCGCAACGATCAACATGACGTTCCAGATCTTCAATGTCTTGCATAAAGCTCTCTTGTTTTCGTTTGATTCTTTCTATTCCAAGTTGGAAGGCATCTTCTTTTGAGCAGAAATCGATATCCGTGAGAACAGAACTGATCATTTGCTCCAGGTTGTCCACAAGAGCCCTAATGCTTTCCAGATCTTTGATAGCAATGAATGTTCCAACGTGCATTCCAGTGATGACCTCGCGCTGGATTTTGATGGCATCTTCATATTTTTTCCAGTACGAATCAACCCATCTGCCCCCAGAAGCGATTGGAACCACGGCGGCTACAGCAGCTGCAACAGACGGGGCGGCAATGGCCGCTGCAACCACAGAACATATCAAAACCGCAGCAAAGGTCGCTACAAATATGATTCTTGAAACCTTTCTCCATGCCCTAACGTGTTTCAGTTTCTTGTCGAGTTTCTTCCTCTGCTGCTGAAGCTTCTCCAGCATCTCTGTGTGCCTTTTGTAAACAGACTCGAAATGCTTAAAGAAATCCTCAGAGAACGGGCTACCGGTACTTTTGAAATTTTTCAGTTCCTCCAGTATTTTCTGACACTGCGTCTCTGAAGGCGGACCTTGCGCCGGAAGCTGTTGAAGCGCGATTTGAATAATCAATTGGTTGTCTCTAGCCCTTCTGAGACAATTCTCCAGCACAGTACAGAAATCTAGGGTCTGTAAACTGTTTTCGAAATATTCTTCGACCAATTTAAACAAATCCTGGTTCTTCCATATGTCCTCTTTGCATCCCAATAAGACCTTAACGACCTCCTGGTCCATTTCCAGCAAGCAATTTGTTGTTTCTCTTAGGGTTTCTAATGACATACTGCGTACCTCAACACCTTTGGCCAGCGAATGGATAACACGACCAGTTCGCTCTTTGACTCCTTCGTCGAAGCTCCTGACATCTGGATCGACTTTGCAGGCCTTCTCATAGGCCTTCAGCTCCATAGAATATTTCATTTTTGATTCAAAACCCATATCTGGATCAGACTGCTCTCCTGGTTTTTTGCTCATCTGGCTCCCCATCTACAATCAAAATTACACAATGGATGCCCAGCTGTTCTTATAGCCAAGGATTTACAGAAGCAAATCACAAATACACTCTTATACACTAGTAGATTGCTTAGGTTTTAAGATACACTGCAACTTCCCGGTGATCTAATTCTTTAGATAAAAACTTTATGCCATAAAACCACTGATTTCAGGAATTACATTCGCAGATTCCCAAAATATTCCTGTTAAGTGACGGGCTATAAACTAACTTGCTTTTCTCCTGCAAACAATTCTAACTGCCGTCTTTGAAACCAAACCGTGTAGAAAAACACAGAGATGAATCTCCAGTTATGTTTTCAGATGTGCATAGCCAAGAAAACAAGAAACGAAAATGGCGTCCGTGCGTGCTCTTTTTGAGATAAGGGGAGCGAAAACGAAAACAAGAATGAAGAGAGGAGGCCAAACACGGTAAGCAATAAGATTCATTTATACATCCGATCACCCAATCCCAGCAAAGCAAGAGAAAGCAAGGGTTTGTTTGGAGATATCTTGTACGCATTATCTCACAAACAGGCAGACCTGGCGGTAACGGGCACGAGATCCCCCCTCCCTTACCTTCCACACATTGACAAACGCATGACGCACACCAATACAAACCCTCAATTTTCAGGGTAAATGACGCAACAGGATCTTGAACTCTTTGAACCTCTTACCTGGTTGGGTTTAGGGTCGAGGTTTCTTGTGCTGCAATACTAGTGTAGTAGAAGATTTCAGGGGACAACTACTTCTTGTCGTTCAAACCTAAAACTACTGTCATGCATCTCCCGCCCAAATATACAGTTTACTAAAGATAGATCCCTCCATTGCCAAAGTCAAAAATTTCGCGGATTGCTTAAAGATCGGACAGCTGTGTACTGTGTCAGCAGGTAAAGATTCGAACTCCTCGAATGTTATATTTCTTAACCTTTCTGTTCGCCGACACGGAAGGCAGAGGCTTTGAGTATTCCAATCAACGTCTTTTGAGATCGCTGGGCGTAATCGTCAAACCCTAAAGCCTCGTGTCTGAAATCATGAGCAAAGAGTGGAGAATTTTAATAAGATTTTATATGAAATCACACTCCACCGTCCTTCGAATCCGTAGAAAGTGTCACATGATCCTGGTCGGTTTGACTGTTGCTTGACTGAAGTTACTACAACGACTCCTTCCAGGTTCCAGGTTCGAATCTTAGCACCCCCTTTCCTTCATCTTCCTGGGGTTTTCCCAGAAACTTTTACCACAGAATCCTGGAAGTCACCTGGCAGGAGAGCTCAACATTGTATAACGAAGGGTTTAATTAACGACGGGTTCAACCTTTAGACCAAGGATTTACTTAACGATGGTTAACGATGGTTCAGCCATCAATATTCAATGTGAAGGTCCCGGATATACCGGGCATCTGCCATGACCATTACAACTGTTTCGAGAAGAAAGTGCAACAACAAATATGAGAGCATTTATGGTTAAAATAATGCAGTTCTTTATAATGCAATTTTTTTGAAAGTTTTTCGGGTGGGTTTTTCTGGTCAAAATCCGGCAGCAATTTATTGGAATCTCAAATTTGATAATTAATTTCTGCACAATCAAAGTGTCACAAGGGTTTTTCAGGGTGCTGAATCCAATTATGCAGTTAAAAAGTCATTTTAACTGCAACAAATCAAGATTTAACATAAATTTCTTCCCCAGATTCCGTCACCGGAATCTCCAAAAAGTCGCATTATAAACAATTCCTAAAATAATTATAGATATAAAAAGTCTAAAAAGATTAACTTATCTTTACAGATTTAAGTTGGTTGTCAATTAGATCATTTAAGTTTAATTTAACTGTAGTTTTAATTACCCATTATAAAGTTAAAATTTTGACTTTGTGATTAGACATTTTAATGACCCAAATCAATAAATAAATTATAAATGACTTGTATACAATTTCAAAACAAAAAGACACTTCATTATCAACTAAAAAAGTCTAAATCAATCCATGTCAAACACAACTTTTCTAATATAATACAACAATCATGTAGTTATAATATAAAACTTCAATAGATAAAAAAACAAACAAACAACCTGCTCCACTTCTAACTTTTTTGCATGACTTTTCTTATGGAAGGAGAGACTTCGTTATAATGACTTTAATCTTATCATCATTGTAATATTAACCACCTCAAATTTTCACTTTCTGATTTTTAAAATAAAATTTGACCTTTTCTAATTTTAAAAATAAATTTTCATCTTCTTTGACATTGTGAAATTTTATTTTCCACTTGGAAATTTTCATTAAAGTATATATAATAATAATATAATTAAATTAATTAAATGGTTAAAAATTTTTTCATAATACATCTCATATTATTAAGATTTTAAAACTATTAAAATTAATAAATCATAATTTTAGTTAGATTATTATTAATTATAAAAGAATTAATTTGAAATCCAAAAAAGATATAACTATTTTAAGATAAATCTCAATTCTAAAAATATTAGGTGGATATTTTGTGGAGATTAAATCTCTACCATCCACTTAATAATTATTGATAATTGTAAAAATTTAGTTGAATCTTCATATCTTAGATCTAATTAGAAAACAATGAACAAAACTTGCAAAGAAAGAAAAAAGAAAATTGATAGAAAAAAGAATTCATAAATTTTATGCATGCACTAAAAAGAAAATTATGAGAGAACACAATTCAATACAATATATTTTACATGGGTGAAATAATCTAGTAATGAATCTAGAGAGTTGTGAAAACGCTGAAGAAAACTGACACCTAGTCCTAGTAATTGATTATTAGTTGTCTCATAGTCATCACTTAATTGTCTCATGCAAGTGGGGATTAGTAGAACTCATAAATGCAATTATGGAGTTCCCTCTTTGTTATAATAAAGAGGTTTCCATCTTTGGTTGGAGGCTCCAAATCCTTCCTCTTTTGTGAATGAATGTAGGCCCAGGCATGAGATCCAAAAATGTGAAAATGTGTAACTTCTAGTTGCATGCCACTATGTGCTTCAAAAGGTGTTTTGTACAAATTTGTGAGGGTATATGTTTTGTATGTACAAAGCACGGTTGATTGCTTTAGCCACAATTTGGAAGGAAGGGACCTTGCATGCAACATGCAACTAGCCATCTCTTTCAAGGATATGTTCTTCCTCTCAATTACCATGTTTTGTTGCGGAGTGTAAGGAACTGTGTGTTGCAACTATATTGCTACTTCAAAAAGGTTGGACATTCTTGTTGACATACTCCCCCCCATATTTACACAGAGTATCTCGATCATCTTTCCAAACTTCTTTTCTACATGCACTTTAAAAATATTCAAATGCTCAAACACTTTAGATTTGAGTTTGAGAAAGTACACCCATGTGTATCTCATGCAATCATCTATGAATGTGGGTACATATCTAGCTTTTCCTATGGAACGATCTAGAAATGACACCATAAGATCATTGTGAACAAGCTCCAAGGGGGAGGAGGCCCTCCATACATGCCCCTTCTTGTGAATGCTTTCCAAGAGCACATCCTTCACAAAATGCATTAGAAACTTTTATGGAAAATAGGCCTTTCACCATCCCATATTTGTTAATTTGTTGTAATGCTTTCCAAGAGCACATCCTTCACAAAATCCATTAGAAACTTTGATGGAAAATAGGCCTTTCACCATCCCCTATTTGTTAATTTGTTGTGTGTATCTAAAATTTAAGTGCCCAAACCTTTCATGCCAAGTCCTACTTTCACCATTTGCATGTGTCATTAGTAAAGTGGAATCTGATTGAAGAACAAATTTAGAAAAAGCGTACAGACGAGACTGATGATTTACCTTGTCAAATGAAATTATAACAACCTCGGGTTAAAAGTTCATGTAATAAAGGATAATAAAGGAAAAATAATAAGAATAAGACCAAGGTCATGAGACATGTATTCCAAGTTGAATGTTGAGAAAAAACATCCTAGTGGGTGTCACTTTGGTTTATTTATGGCTAAGGAAATTGGCAAAGGCATTGGAAAAGGCAAAGAAGCATTAATCAAAATTTATTTATGAAAATAAAAGAAAATGAGATAAAAGAGAGGTGAAGGGCCACAAATTTGCATGAGAAGGAAATTGAAGGAAAATAGAGAAAATGGAGAAAACAGAGGCTTCAATGATAAAAAGTCTTCTAAGAATCAATTCACAACTTATTGTCATTTCTAACTTTTTCCAATTCAGTTTTGGAGCTCTCTGTATTCTCTCATACTTTTGCACACTTAGAGCATTCTTGGAGCACTCTAGCATTGGAGAAAGGAAAGCAAAGGGAGGAAAAGGACAAGCAAGGACAAGCAAGGAATGTTGGATCAAGCAGCTTCAGTAGGAAGATTTTGTAGGTAACAGGTTGCATGTGTGATTTCCTACATGAGGTGTGAATGCATGGTACATGCATTTGTGCATTTGGTTCATTTCTTGTCATTTGCATGGGTTTTTATTGTTTTGAAAGTGTTTTCATCCTTGCCTTGCCATTTCTTGGATAGCCATGGTGTGATGGGATTATTTTATGGTTGAACTTTGGATTGTCAGAAGGTTTTGGAATCGAGTGAGGTGGTCTCAAGAAAATTCCCAATGGTTGGAAATGGAGGTGGTTTAATCTCCGGGAAGCCCTTGACAAGTGGGTGGAGACAGGAAAATTCCTCAAGGTAATGGTGAAGAAACTCTGAGGCATCCAATATTGTTTTAGGCTTTGTGATCTCTTGACCAGTTTTGGCGAGATCATGGTAGCATAAGGGTGGAGGTGGTTTAATCTCTAGGAAGCCCTGGTTGAGTATGTATTGACATCACACATTCATGCTTGGAATATGACACGGAGGTGATTAGCTGAAAGAAAGATTTGATTCATCCCGATCTATGGTCAGGTAGTAGTTGAAAGTCCCTGACTGGGTTGGCTTTTACGTTAGTTAATAAGATTTATTTTCATATCATATTCTATGAGCACTTATACTTGATATTACGATGATTTTATGGTTTTTATGTCATGGTTAATAATCTGGTTATAAGCATGGATCTGTAATTTGCTCTAGCTATGGATTTGTTCAATATTTGATGGTTAATGAATGCATGGATAACAATTGTTATTGCAGCTATTATGGGAGGGCATTAGACCTTCTTAGTGATTCTTAGATAAGTTCTAGACTCCTATTAATGTGTAGATTCGAAACTGCTCATGAAATTTACTAAATCACAAGACTTGAAGCTACTCTACTAATCTGTGGAAGTTAATTCACCACCTAGAACACAAATCATATACATGAAAAAGGAAACATCACACATGCACAGAGATTTATCTAGGGGAAATCAATTGCTCAAAACCCCTTCCTATCTGTATTGCAATAATCAGAGAATATAGATGAAATACATATGCTTGTTCAAGCCTGAGCACACCCTACAAGTGTATAGTCTATCCCTCTGCTTGACTGACTGAATATGGCCAACACTTAACCAATTTTCAAGTCCTCCAAGCTCTTATTTCCTTGTGTTGTTCCTTGAGGAAATTAGCCCCTATTATTTAGGAAATTCCCTCTATTGAATTACACAATTCCTCTAGGTCCTTCATCTGACTGCATGCACCACCTATACACATAGGAATATGATACAACTGATAGTACACTACCTTGGAATCTCCATCTCAACTGGGTAACTCAAATTCTCTGCATGCAACAATTATTTTGGGTTGATTGATTAGTTAACTAGTTGATCACTAAGTGTCATTGAAGTTCCACTTCCACAACTTGACCTCCACCAGTTCTTCTGACAGTTAGAACTAGTTTAACTGACAATAACTCAAATTAATTGAAATAGATAGCTACAATTTAGCAATCAATCATATTGAATTAAACTCAAGCTTCCCTAACTCGAATTTATTGAGTTAACTGAGTGAAAATTTCCATGTAACCTTAGTTAACTACCTCCAAGATTTTTGCTAAAATAGAAATTTGAACTTTCTCTAGTTTGACCAAGGCAAAGCCAAACTAAGATTTTCTTGCTGCATTTTCAACACTCCCTCTCATCAAGAAAGGGATTATCAACCACCCCTATCCTTCACCTATGGAACTCAAACTTCCCTCTTGACAAGGCCTTTGTCAAAATATCAGCATCTCGTTCCTCTGTTGGAATGTACTGTAACAACATAATTCGCCTTTGCACACAATCTCATAAATGGTAATACCATATATCAATATGGTTGGATCGATCATGAAAAAACAGGATTTTCAGAGATTTTGATGCAACTCTGATTATCACAGTAAATCACAATTAGATCCATCATTTGACCAAACAATCCAACAAGTATCTTTCTCATCCATATTGCCTCACATGTTGCTGTTGGCCGGATAAATCGTTATTGTGGACAAGACCGATCTCCCTAGTATCGAATGATATCTAGCAACAAAGAGCACAAACAAATCTACTTTTCTCTAAACATGTTTCAATTCATAGATGAATACTAAGAGGTGTAATAGACCCTACCTCGGTCCAATGCTTGTTTGTGGCAGCGTTATTCCAACAGCTTCAAGCAGTTCCTTTTCAATAACCTGCATACACAAACAAACGCACATCAAAGAACACCTGCATAGATATTATAATAAAACATGTTCATTATGAAGATCAAGGAGCTCATAAAATAAACCATTAGAGGCAGTTCATTGAGAAAAACAAACTTGATTGTATTAACTTTATGAATAAAAGAACCTTACAACCTTTGCCTTGATGTTGCACAAGTTCTTTCTAGGGTCCAGCAGGA
>APFE030054564.1:72327-82693 GCA_000404065.3 Pinus taeda | reverse complement strand
AACATGTTTTTAAGTGACTTTCTCTCTTTTTGAAGTTTTGACATGAAGAGCAGAGGTATGGGGCTTGACAAGGAGGACAATATGGCTATTGATGGGGCCATATTAACTGCAGATAGTCATGATGACAAATTTCAGTGTAACAGAAACCCCTTGAAAGCAAATGGGTGTTCAAGAAGAAGACAAATGCAGAAGGAAAGGTGGAGAAATACAAAGCTCAGCTGGTAGAAAAAGGTTATTCCCAGGTGCCGAGAATTGATTTTAGTGATATTTTTTCTCCTATTACCAAGGTAGCTTCTATTAGATTACTTTTATCTATTGTTGTTTCTTTTGATTTTGAGGTAGAACAAAGTGATGTGAAGACATCATTTCTTCACGGGGATCTAGAAGAGGAGATCTACATGAAGCAACCCGAAGGTTTTGTGGTGAAGGGTAAGAAATAACTGGTATGCAAGCTAAAGAAGTCTTTGTATGGGTTAAAACAGTCACCAAGGATGTGGTATCAAAAATTTGATACATTTATATGGGGACTTGGCTTCACTAGAAGCAAAGAAGATCATTGTATGTATTTAAATTAATTGGTGGCCGTGTTATTTATCTAGTCTTCTATGTGGATGATATGTTGCTAGTTGGAAATGACAAAGAAATTATCCATGATTTGAAGACTGAATTTTCCTCCAAATTCGACATGAGAGATTTTGGTGCTACAAACTATATTTTTGGCATGGAAATTAAAAGAGATTGGGCAAAGAGGAAGATCTGGTTAAATTAGAGGAAGTATGTTGAGAAAATACTACAGTTGTTTAATATGCAGGATAGTAAACCAATGAAGGTTCTTATTCCTGTAGGTGTAAAGTTATTTGCCAAGTAGTGTCCCAAAACACAAGAAGAGGAAGAGGACATGTCCCATGTTCTATATTCAAGTGCAGTTGGTAGGCTGATGTATGCAATGGTTTGTACTAGACCAAACATTACACATGTAGTGTGAGTATTGAGCAGTTTTATGTCAAAACCAGGGAAGGAGCACTGGACAACAGCAAAGTGGTTTTTCAAGTATTTATGTGGCACTAACGATTATGGTTTATGCTACCAAGGAAGACCAGGATTGGACATAGTGTTTGATATTCGTGGCCTTTTCGGTCCAAACCGGGCTGGAGATTTGGATGAGAGAAGATCTACAAGTGGGTATGTGTTTAACCAATTTGGAGGTTCAATCAATTGGAGGAATAAGAAACAATCTGTAGTGGCACTATCAACTACAATGGCAGAATACATGGAAGCCACCCATGCAAGCAAGGAAGCAGTTTGGTTGCAGATATTGTGTTCAAGTATGGGGTTAGTACAGGGAGCCATAAAGATAGACTGTGACAGCCAAAGTGCAATTTTCTTGGCAAAAAACCTTGCTTATCATTCAAATACAAAGCACATTGATGTTCAGTATCACTTTGTGAGGGATATGATAGAAGACAAAAAGGTGTTGTTGGTAAAGGTGGACATTTTGAAGAATACTGCATATGCATTGAAAAAAAATTTGAGCTCTGAGAATTTCTCTTGTGTAGAGAAACAATGGACGTTTCAACACTGGATAAATGACTAAGCTCTCCTATGGCCCCCTGTGGCAAGTAAACAACAAGTGGTAGAAAGTTGGGTTGTGGTATATTCTTTCCATGACTAGCCTCCTCAGTTAGATGGGGGGTTAGAGGGGGGGTCGAGCACCCCCACCTCATTGTGCTGACTGCGCATTGGGGGGGGTCACAGGGTGTTTGGGGGGGTGGTTAGCCCCCCTGTACGGGATCCAGGGAAGTTCCTCGTGGAAATCTTTTCTGGATCTTATATTAGGTTGAACAGACCTACTTATGGTTTTGTGCATGGTTTTCGCACATGGTTTTGGATGTGATGGTTTTCAGTCCATGGTTTTGGACGCGATGGTTTTCAGACCATGGTATTGGATGCTTCGACATGTATAAATATGTATTATCACATTGAAAGGAACATAATGAGAAATCTATTTGGTAGTCTCGTTTTGGGATCCAGAGGAAAATATCTGTGTATATGTGTTTTATGTGTTATGCTCTCACATTGTTTATTTTCTGTGTTTTAGAATTTGTATGCAGGTAATTTATGTATAGGGTTAAAAACTACACTGTAGAGCTACGACCATATGGCAAAGAATAAATTTTGAAGCATATTATCTATCAGTTTAAATTGAGTTTGCATGTGTAACTTGTGTGAGGTTACTTGTAGTGCACGAGGTGTTGAAGAGCAGTGATAATTTTTTATGTTTGATGATGTTCCTTGTTTGAATCAGTGACACATTTCATTTAGGAAGGTTTTGAACTTTTTTTCTAAGGGTGGCGCTTATTTATTTGTTTGTGATACTGTAACTTGAGCATTAGTTGTCGCGGAGAATGCCCCCATCAGTTGAATATCAAGTCAAAATTTGATCTTTTTCACCATAGAACTATGGCACTCATTAAAGGTGTGAAGCATTATCATTTTATTTCTCAAGAGTGTCCAAAAATTATATGTCGTTGTATATGCTACTAAAATTATGTTATTGGATGTGGATTTGCAATGTTGTTTTGCAATTTGTTTGAGCACAAATTATCTATTGACAAAGTTTTCAATTGAAATTATTGAACTAAAGAGTCTAGGACCTTGTAGTGCTCTCATGGGAAAATCTAAGACGTTAATAAAGTCAAAGCAACATCAGAGTCTTTTGAGGTTGATTTGAAAGAGTTGGAAGTCAAGAGGAAAAAGAATGCCTAAGCATTAAAATTCATAAAGGAATCAATAGATGGTAGCATTATTCCCCTCACTGCAGATGCAAAAACAACAAAAGGGGCTTGGGATATCCTTGAAAGGACTTTTAGTGCAAGGGGGGATAATCAAGTCAGAGACGTTAGTGTTGTCTAGCCTGTTGTAGAAGTGTTTGAATATGAGAATAAACAAGGAAATGTAGTATCGAATCTACAGAAAGATGACGGATTTTATGAATCTCACTTGAAAGTGGATCGCAATGTTGATGTTGTATTATGATTAGGAGTTTATGGAGAAGAAAATTATTCAATGGATCTAGCAATTGAAATTGTTGATGTTAACTTTGATAAAGAACAATTCACTATTGATGAGAGGTTGGATATGATCTAACAAAAACGCCTTATTGATACATTTTTATCTGGTGAGAGAATTCCACTTGCATGTGAAAGTCAAGTGGAAGATACATGGAAAGATATAGAATCATAAATAGAGTCAAAGACAAAGAAGGAAGCCCACAAAGAGAAAACAAAGATAGAGGAAAAATGAGAGAAGTAACAAAATCAATGTGGTTCTATAAATATTTTTAATTCTAACATTGATTTATAGTGCGAAAAGCAAGAGAAGGAACACAACCAATCTGGTTCTACAAATATTGTTAATTCTAACATTGGTTTTGAGTGTGTAGGTACACAAAATGATTATGAAGAAGAATTAAAGTTCCTTGAAGCATGGCTTGAAAAACCATGTATTGATGATACATGCATAGAAGTTGTAGCTATGAATATTGAAGACAATATGGATGATATTGAAAATGAAATTTTCATGTATTGGAGTCCTGAAGAAATAAAATTCTATTATGAAATTATGTTGTAGCAAATAGATAATCAAATGATTGATGATGTAGAGAAAACTATAAAACATGACATGTGGCAGTAGTCCATATACGAACAAATTTTTGAAGATGTAGAAGACATCCATGGACAACCTAAAATGATTTTCCATGTTTTTATGATAAACACATATCTAATGATGGACGAACTGTAACTACAAATGAAGAAATTGAAATTTGGCACCTATGCCAAAAATACAAAGATGAAGCAGTTGAGAGGATACAACTATTTTAGAGGATACATGATCTAGAAGAAAAGGAAAAATAAATCGAGCACAAGAGTTGTTAAATTTTTGAATCATTGCAAGCTTATCTGACACTTAGACCAGCACACGTGTTTAAGTTATGTTAAGTCAAGGTTAGGTTGTCAGTAATAATTAAGGGGGAGTGTTGAAAATAATTACTCTTGACAACGCACTGCCATCGCTGCACTTCCCACAGTCTCACCGTCACTACCATGACGTACTGAGACTTAAAGGGGCTCACCACCATGACCTACTGAGACTTGAAGGGGTGCACCACCATGAACTACTAAGACTTGAAGGGACGTACCACCATACTTGATGAGTTTCAAAGAGCCATCACCGACTCAACCTATTTAGCATTGAAAGGAAAAATAATTGACTTATTTTTTTATAAATGTAGATGAGGCATAGTCCAAATATATGGAGTCTAATTGTACGCAATTGTAGTTGCATGATCTTCTGTAAATTAATGATTGGTTTTTTATGGTTTATTTCAACTGTGGTAGTTGTGTTTTCGCAGTTTACTCTGAACCTTCAGTCATCCCACTCTCGACTTTCTCATTCATTTATGTAATCTTTCAGCTTTAGATACATTTTGTGTGTCTTTGTTTTATTTTTCAGTTGGTATCATAGCCATAACGACTCTGTTTCCTTCAACTAATTCGTCCAGTTTTGAATTACTGACCAAAAACAAACAAAGAGGGTCATAACCCTAGTGACCGATTGTTTGGAGTGACGCCACTAACATTGAATTGTGGACCACTATGGTCATTGCTCCAAAAAGAGTTGACGGATCGTTTTTGAGTGTTGTAAAGCTACATAGAGTTTTAGAACCATCACCAAATTTGTGTAGATCGCTATGACATTTGTCTAAAACTACAAGAGTTATTTCCAAGCCATTGTTGAGTTGTGTGTAGGTGATAGAGTATTAATCGACTAGACTGAAACTATGCATATGCAACATTTTTTTTTTTTTTGGTGATAGGTTAAGATATAAGATGAAATTTTTAGAGGATATGAGAATAAGAATCTATGTATTTATGTGTTTGAACTTTTCTGATTTGGCTTTAAATAAATTCGAAATCTTTATTGTTATTGGTATTTTTTGAATTTTTAATCGAAAAAATGTTGAAGAGTATTCAACTTAGTATTAAATCCATTTCGTTTCTCCACCATTTTGTATAGTTTACTCTGAAGGAAGTGACAATAATAAATTGGAAAAGTTCTTTAATTTTTAACATTCATTTGAAGACTTCAATTGAGAAATGGCTTCAAATACCAATACTACTTAGTTAATTCCTATTTTACCTAAGAAAAGTTATAATTCTTGGTTATTTGAATGAGAACAATAGTGTTTCCTCATTATCATTAGGGATTTTTTACTAATGAGAGCTTGATGATTAGGCAATACAGATGACTCTTAAAAATGTTGAATGAACATTGTTGAAAGAGAACATAAATAAGGATAATAAATATCTTGGACTTATTGAACAAGGCTTAGATGATGTGATACTTTCAAAAGTCTCAACTATAGAATCTTCGAAGAAGGCATGGGACACTCTTGAATCGTGTTATGAGGGCGTATCGAAAGTGAATATTGTTAAGTTGCTGAATTTGAGAGAATATTTTGAGAATATGAAAATGAATGATAGTGAAACCATAGATGCTTTTATGACTCAAGTCATTAGTATTGTTAATCAATTAAGATGGTATGGAGAATACCTCTCAAATAAGAGAGTGGTCGGGAATGTCCTTTGAAGTTTGCCAAATAAATTTGAAGTCATCGCTGTATCCATAGAAGACTTCAAGGACACAAGTCAAATGAAAATTGATGAGTTGATAGATTCATTGATTTCACATGAATCTAAGATGTCAAGATATGATTACAACACACTGGAGAAGGCCTTCAAAACTTAGCTGCAATTTAATAGAGGAAGAGGCTGAAGAAGATCGAGTAATAAAGGAAGAGGTGGTAGATTAGTCGATCAAAGACACCCACAAGATAATTATGATCCTTAAGAGAAATCTTAGCAACATCTTTCTAATTTAAGCGGGAGTAACAATAGAACCTAACATTGAAGACATCAAAGGTATGATATGTATACATTTCAATGTTATTATTGCAAAATATATGTCCATTTTGATACCAAGTGTTTAAAGAGGCAAACATATGCTACTAAGCAATATGCACACATCTCAGAAGAGTTTGAAGATAATTAGAAGCTCGTGTTTTTGACTTGTAACATGACTCAAGATTGTTCGAGTGATATTTGGTTTTTGGATAGCAGTTGCAGTAATCATATGAATGGAAACAAATATTTGTTTTCCAATATAGATACTAGTATTCAGTCTAAAGTCGAGCTTGGTAGGAATAATAAGGCATATGTTATAGGTAAAGGAGTAATTATTATTTATACTAGAAATGGTGAGAGAAGCACAATTGATGATGTGTATTATGTAACGAGTTTAAAATGCCATTTGTTGAGCATAGGAAAATTGATAGAGAGAAGGTACACATTGTTCTTCAATAATAAAGTGTGTACTATCATTGAAAAATATCCAACCAAGAAGCTAATAGCAATAGTGGAAATGACAATGAATAGGATGTTTATGCTTATCATCATAAATGAATAATCTCCCACAAATGCCTATAAAACTAGTAATTTGGATGAATCGTGGTTATGTCATTTAATATATGCTCGCTTATATGTTTGTGGTCTAGATTTGTTACAAAAGAAACAAATGGTCAAAGGGTTATCCAGTATTCAACAACCAACGAGCTCCTATGAAATTTGTATACTTGCAAAGCATCATAGAGATAAATTTGTATCTGGATTTTCATATGGGGCAAAATCTCCATTGGAGATTGTTCACACAAATTTGTGTGGACCGATGCAAACAACTTCATTGATTAGTAATGTTTAACTTTTAACTTTTATTGATGACTACAATCGAAAAACATGGGTTTATTTGTTGAAACAAAAATCTAAAGAACTTTTTGTACTTAAAATATTCAAAGCTATTGTTGAAATGAAAAGTGGAAAACATATTAAAATTTTGAGATCAGATAGAAGTGGTGAATATATGCTAACAAATTTCATTGAGTTTTGTCTATCGCATGGAATCAAGAGGTAGTTTATCCAATGTTATACTCCACAATAAAATGGAATAGCTGAAAGGAAAAATCAAGCTATTATGAATATGGATCAAAGAATGTTAAATGAAAAGGATCTACCAAATGAATATTGGGGAGAATTAGTACCTTTTATTGTTTATATCCTTAATGAAAGTATGACTAAGAGAGTGAAGGAATGAGTTCCTAAAGAAGCCTAGAGTGGTAAGAGTTGTCATTATATCTTATTTAATATTTTTTTGATGTGTTTCTTATGCACATGTACCTAAATAATTGAGAAATAAAATTTAGACGATAGAAATGACAAATTCATATTTATTAGATACACTGAGGAGTCTAAAGCATATAGAATCTATGATGCGGGAGCATCTAGATGAGGGTACCATGGCTAGGTGTTTGGTCTCAGCTAAGGAGAACAAATTCATTATCGTTTGGTTTCATTTACATTTTCGTTGGGGTCCATTGTGGCTGCAACCTGTAACCATAGAAAATTACCAACACATCAACCTGAGAAACAACCAAGCAGGTAACCAGAAACTCCACTAGATAATCCAAGAAGAGTGAGTGTTATGAAACCAGCTCCAGAAAAAGATAGAAAAGATAGACCAAGGCCTCAAAATTCAGCCTCTTTGAGGGGGCAACCTCCTTTACATTAAATAAATGAACAATTCTTGGATGATTCAAATGACAAAACCTCCTTTCTATATATAGGAGTCTAAGGAGTCACAATATAACCCAGCTGACCTAACACTAATAATATAAAGCCACAAAAATAAAAATAAAGGGATTCTATGGGGCATAGTAACAACAATACGGGGACAATAGGGGCACAACAATATTAATAAGGGGTACAACTGCAATAGTAATGGGGTAATCACTAGTATTATAGGGACCCAACATGCCCTCTCCTTCAAAAAAGTGTTGTCCTCAATGCGTGAGTAGTTCTGGATGCTTCTGTAGAAAATTCTCATCCTCCCTTATGGAATCTTCATCAGATAAGTTCTTCCACTTGATAAGATACTCTAAAATTGATCAATTTCGTAGTTGTCAAGTTTTTGTTTCTGTGACTACTTATGGTTCCAATATAATTTTTCCTTCCTCGTCAAGTTCTGGAAATATTGTTTGAACTAGGAGCTTATCGCCTATAACCTTCTTTAAACATGAAACATGGAAAACTAGGTGCAATTGAGAAGCTGCAGGAAGCTCCAATTTGTATGCCATAGTACCAATCTTTTGCAACACCTTGTACGGACCATAATACTTTGGTGATAATTTATTATCCTTCTTAGCTTGCTTGAGGGACATTTGCGTATATGGTTGTAGCCTTAAGAATACCCAATCACCTACATCAAAACTTCTTTCACTGCGATGTTGATCTGCCTATTATTTCATTCTATTCTGTGCCAACACGAGGTTATCCTTTAAGAGTTGGAGGACTTGTTGTTGATGTTTGATGTGATGTTCCACTGCCTGAACCTTAGAATTTTCTCTTAAATATGATGTGATGGATGGTGGCTGATACCCATAAAGTTCCATAAATGGGGTCATTTTTGTTGCTGTATGGAAGGAATTGTTATGCCACCATTCCGCCAGAGGCAACCATTTGACCCATTGTGTCTATTTATCAAATACAAAGCAACGAAGATATCCTTCCAAACATTTGTTTTCTATCTCAGTTTGCCCATCAGATTGATGATGATAAGATGATCTATGAGCTAACTAAGTACCAAGACAACATAACAATTATGTCCAAAAATTTCCAGTGAAAATGGGATCTCTGTCACTTACAATAATCTTTGGGTTTCCATGTAGCTTTTGAATTGTGTCCATAAATGCAGTAGAAACTGTACTGGCTTTAAATGGATGTGATAATGCACAAAAGTGTGCATACTTGGTAAGTCTATCAATTACCACCATGATGACAGTCTTTCCCTCAGACTTGGGTAAAACTATGATAAAATCCATTGAAACCTCCTCCCAAAGTTGGCTTGGAATGGATAAAGGTTGTAATAGACCCGATGTCTTAATTGTTTCAACTTTATTTTGTTGGCAAACCAAACATTCTGCCACAAACTTTTGAATATATGATTTAAGACCATCCCAAAAAAATTCCTTCTTAACCCTGTGGTAAGTTTTTAAAAATCCCAAGTGCCCTCCTAAGGGAGAAGTGTGCAATTCCATAAGAATATTTTGTTTTAGCTGGGAAATCTTACAGAGGTATAAGCGATCTTTGTACTATAACGAATCATTTTCCTAGCTAAATTTATCTCACGTACTGGAATCTTGTTGTAACTTTTGAATAAGTGCCCACACTTCTTCGTCATTCTTCCATTCCTCCCTTGCTTCGTTTATCCAATCTGGTTGGATAATAGAAATGGCGCACAACAATGCTTCCACATTCCTCTCTTTCTTGAGAGTGCATCTGCCACACATTTTGCTTCCCTTTTTTGTAGATGATTTCAAAGTCATAACCCAACATCTTTGTGACCCACTTTTGTTGCTCTTCAGAGGATAATCTTTGTTCTAAAAAGTATTTAAGGCTATCATGATCCGTTTTTACCTTGAAGTGTCTTCCCATTAGGTAGGGTCGCCTTTTCTTAAGTGCATGGAGTATTGCCAACATTTCCTTCTCATAAATAGCTTTGTGTAAAAACTTTCCCTTGATTGGACGACTTTCAAAAGCAATGGGTCTTTCATCTTGCATTAGAACAGCACCAATTCTATTTCCTGAAGCATCACATCCACAATAAAGGTTTTGTGAAGTCCGGCGTAGCTAGACAGGTGCTTGGCAACATTGCACTCCTTAAGATGGTCGAAAGGCCTTTGTTGCTTCCGAGTCCATGAAATGCATCTTTCTTCAATAGGTGTTTGTTAGAGGTGCTACTATTGCCCCATAATTCTAACAAAACTTGCGATTAATACCCTGTCACCCAAGAAATCCTCGCAGATGCTTTATGGATGGGGGAATTTTCATTCCTTAATGGCTTTAATTTTGCTAGGGTCTACCTTAACTCCTTCATGAGATACAATATGACCCAAATATTCCACCTCCTGGACTCCAAAGAAACATTTGGATCTTTTTGCATATAATTGTTTCTCCTCCAATAGTTGTAGCACCCTGTCAACATGTTCAACATGATCCTTCCAAGACTTGTTGTAGATTAGTATATCATCAAAAAATACTAACACAAATTTTCTAAGGAATAGTTTGAAAATGGAATTCATCAAACCTTGAATGTTGAAGGTGCATTGGTAAGGCCAAAAGGCATGACCAAAAATTCATAATGACCCTCATGAGTTATAAATGTTGTTTTCGGAATGTCTTCAGTCTTCATTCTGATT
>APFE030054564.1:41575-72165 GCA_000404065.3 Pinus taeda | reverse complement strand
TTTTCTGCAACCATAACGTTCAATTTCCACCTCTTTTGGGGCATAGGGATAATCTTACGGCCTGATGTTTGGAGGAACACTTCCTGGAATCAGATGAATAGCATGATCATGATCACGAATAGGTGGGAGACCTTTGGAGTCTCAAATACCTTGGAATGATTGTCCAAGACTTTTTGGAGATCTGGAGAAATAGATGATTCCAATGTGGAAACATCTAGCGAACATAATTGTGCAATTACACCTTTTTGTTCCTTTTTTATAAGCTTTGTCATACCGTTAGAGTTGATTATCTTTCTCGGTTTCCCTGTGATACCCCTTAATTCAACTTCCTTTCCTTCCACAGAAAATTTCATGAAAAGTTCTTGAAAGTTAAAAGCTATTGTACCTAAGGATTTTAGCCATTGGACTCCTAATACAACATCAGCACCTCCTATTGGAATGGAAATCATTGGGCTAGTCAATACATATTCTCCCATGGATAGCTTGATATTATGGCACTTTCCAGAGCAATTCATTGTTCCTCCATTTGCAACCATCACTTGACACTCTGGTGCTAGATATAAGAAGCAATTCAATTCTTCTGCTACCTTACAATGAATAAATTTGTGGGTACTTCCTGAATCGATCAACACTATTACATTTTTCTTCTTGATTTGTCCCTCTATCTTGATGGTTTGAGGAGTGGTAATTCCTGCCAATGCATTACAAGAAATGGTCAGATTCATTTGTTCTTCATCTAGGCTTTGTTCCTAGAGTATATCCTATTCTTTTGACCTTTCTTGCTCCTTTTCTGTTGGGTTGTGTTATATTCTTTCCACATAGTTAACAGGGGGTTTGAGGGGTACCCGTAACCCCACTTTATGGTGTCTGGGGCAGCACCTCGGAAAATTTTGGTTTTGGACCCTATGTTAGGTTGGGCAAACCCACCTATGGTTTTGTGCATGATTTTCGCACATGTTTTTTGGACGCAATGGTTTTCGGTCCATGGTATTGGATGCGATGGTTTTTTGGTCCATGGTATTGCACATGATGGTTTTTCGGTCCATGGTATTGGATGCTTCAGCATGTATAAATATGTATTGTAACATTGAAAGGAATATAATGAAAAATCAAGCTGGTAGTCCCGGTTTTGGGGTCCAGTGGGAAATCTCTGTGTATATGTGTTTTATGTGTTATGCTCTCGCATTTTTATTTTTCATGTGATTTAGAATTCGTATGCAGGTAATTTTTGTATGGGGTTAAAACCTACAGCGATATCACTTGACTCAGATTGGGAGTTTTAAGTAGGAGAGTTCGTTATATTCATATCGCATTCCCCGATTGCCGATTGCGATATCGCATCGGAGCAAGGGGAGGAGCCTTTTATTATTTGTTTTCCCGATAACCAATGGTTACTCGCTCTTGTCGCATCGGGGAGAATCAATGGGTCATGGTTATGCATCCTTTGTCGTTGCATATGCGATCTTGCGATCGCTTTATCGCAATAATAGAGAATTATTCATTTTATTTTTTAAGTCTGATTATTTATCAATTCAAGATGGTTTTTAAAATGTTCTGTTTATTTCTGAACCTTTAGAAGAGTGATGGTTTAATACCAATTTAATCTAAAAGGGACCCATTTCATATTATAATTTTCTAAAGTAAAATTTTATAAAATGGGGGGTTGTTGTATAGCACAACAATTGGCGATTCGCTGGAAGAAACAGTTATCTCTGAAAAAAGATATTGGAATATTTGAACTTTCTTTACATATATATCTTATCAAAAAGGAAAGTTCTAATATAAATAAGTATACACACATTCTGAATATAATAAAAGCACGTTTTTTTGCTAATTCCTTCTCTCATTAAAATTAAATACATTCTAAGTTTTAAATTGGCCTTTATTGGTTGATAGTGATAAAACAAAACACCTTTCCAACTTAGCCTTTTTAATTGACTCCTTTGTCACAGGTAGAGCCTCTGCTGCCAGCAAACGTTCATAGTTTTGACAGTGATACCTTTTAACCATTTGATTGTCGACGACCCCTCCCATCTCAGAGTATGATTAAAAGAATGAATTCAAAACATGTTTTCATATTTTCTATTTCTTTTCTTTTCCATTTTTTGTAAGATAAAAATCCATTGTCCTGCTTTGGTTTCCAGCTGATTTGAAAATTCCATTCATTGGTTGTAATCTAATCGAACAAGCTGGCTCGTGATGAGACCCCTTGTCTTATGCTTATAACCCATTACCCTGTTTTGGTATGCAGTGTTGGTAATGTCGGTTAGACTATTTCCCAATGATCATGGTAAGCAAGATTGCGATAAGATCTCTTATCTTTATATCAGATATTTTAGAATTACACTCTGAGTAATCATAGACTTGGATGAATGGGATGGACAATTTTCTCCTGAAGAGAAAATGGATGACAAGGTAAGAGTTGAGGATGCTAAGATTGAATCAGTCTCTGTTTTGATATTGGTAACCCTTTTGTGGCTAGTTCGAAAA
This sequence comes from Pinus taeda, assembly GCA_000404065.3. Lineage (NCBI taxonomy): Eukaryota > Viridiplantae > Streptophyta > Pinopsida > Pinales > Pinaceae > Pinus > Pinus taeda. Next base: position 69,675 of record APFE030054564.1, on the reverse strand, counting down.
TATTAAAATGATTTACAGTAGTTCTAAATCTTGAGAGGATTTTCACAAAAAATAAAATGGGGTCTTTAGAATGTTAATATACCTAATTTCCTAGAAATTGTCCCTTTTGTTTAAGATTTCTATTTTACAAAAGTAAATATTTAAAAGTACTTCTTCCGAGTAACATTTCAATATAGCAAAGGCCAATAGAATCTATTTTACAACTTTATTTCCTAATGGTCCTAAAAATTGCAAATCCTACTGAATTTTAAAAGAGAAGGGGTTACCTCCTCAATTGAAGAATTTCTTTAAGATGAGGCCATTAATAGGAAGAGAGTCCCTCTTTCCTGATAGATCTTGTGATATGAATGTCAAATGGCCTATCTTCTTGCTGATCTGAAATGGTCCAAGCCACATCTTTTGGAATTTGGTGTGTTTACATTCATCCTCATGTGCTTTGTCCCATTTTAGAACTAGATCACCAACCTGCAACTGTTCAGAACTAGACGAAGCTGAATCAAATGATGACTTGATTATCTGCTAACGTTTATCATGAGTAATTTTGGCTTTCTCTCTCTCTTCTTCTAATTTTAAAATTTGATCATGTCTGAGTTCGATAGAAGAAGAGGGTCTTTCTTCAATAAATTGAACTAGGGCTAGAGAAGGAAGTGCTAGATTGGTCGGTAGTACTGCTTCTTTCCCATATACAAGATTGAATGGAGAAGTACCTATAGAGGCCTTTTGCGTTATTCTATCAGCCCATAGTGCGAATATTAAAGATTTGTGCCAGTTTTTATGATTTTGTTCGATAGTTCGCCTAATGATTTTGAGTAGATTTTTATTGGTAGATTCTGCCAAACCATTACCCTTGGGATAGTAATTTGTAGAATATTTCAATTTAAATCCTCTTTTGATAGCAAACTAAAACATGGCATTTCCAGAGAAATAAGATGCATTATAAAAAACAAGAGCATTTGGGACACCAAACCTGGTAATGATGAACTGGTCTATGAATTCTATAATTCCTTAAGAGTTTGTTGTCTTTAATGGAATTGCTTCAACCCACTTAGTAAAGTAATCAGTAGCAATAAGGATATACTTATGTTGTTTGGAGGATTGTGGAGTTATCTCCCCAACGATGTCTAATCCCTATTGTTCAAAAGGTTGATCGATATTAACTGGTTGCAAAGGAAAAGTTGGTTTCCTTTGTCTTCCACTGGAGACTTGAAAACTTCGGCATTTCCTTACATACTCATGGGTATCTCTGAATAAGGTGGGCCAGTAATATCCAGCATCGATGATTTTATGAGTTGTTGTGTCAGCTCCAAAATGTCCTCCAACTGGTCCATCGTGTAGCTCCTGCAAAAACTTTTGTGCTTCAGGTTTCTCCAGGCATCTTAATAAAACTGAATCATAGTTTTTCCTAAAAAGCATGTCATCAATGATAATGAATTATTTTGAATTTAATCTAATGGCCCATTTGTTTTTATAGGAAAGATTAGGAGGTGCATGTCCGTTTTTCAAATAAAAGATTAAATCTGCATATTGAGATTCAGAATTGGTAATACTTATCTAGTTGATTTCTTCAATATGATCTGTATCACCTGATTCCGGAATGTTGGATGCTCCTGCTAATAACCTGCAAAAACCTTGGCCTCTAAAAATATTTGCTGGATTGATTTCCAAGTCATATTCTTGAAGTTTTGTAACCCAATTTGCCGTTTTTTCACCTAATTCTCTTTGGATCAGTAATTGCCTTACTGTAGAAAAAGGAACTATTACTTTTGTATGGGATTTTAGAAGGAAGGGCCGGTAGTGTTTAATGTCTTTATACACAACAAAGGCTTGTTTTTCAACTTCAGAGTAATTTAGTTATGCACCCTGAAAATTTGAGCTAAAGAATGAAATCGGTGCTTCCAAGTCGTGATCATTGATCTGAGTGAGTACCGATGCATAAGATAAATCGGACACGATAGTGTACAATATGAAATGATTAGAAAAATTAGGAGTGGTTAAAGCGGGGGCATTGATTATTGATTGTTTGATTAAATCAAATGCTTATTTATCCACAGACCCCCATCTAAACATTGATTTTTTCTTAATCATGGTTTGTAATGGTAAAATGATATGAGAAAAATTGGGAACAAATATTTTGACAAAGTTGATCTGACCTAAAAATCACTGCATGGAATTTTTGTTATGAGGAAATGGGATTTCAGAAATTTCTTTAATCCTGTCGGGATCAATATAAATACCATCTCTGGAAACGATAAATCCCAAGAGCTTTCCTTGATTTAGAGCAAAGAAGGATTTTTTGGGATTAAGTGAAATACCATATCTTCTACAGCGCTCAAATATTTGATTCAAATCATGTAAATGGTTGGATCTCTTTTTAGAAAATACAGTAATATCATCTAAATAGATGACTACTATTTTGTTGATCAATCCTTTGAAGGCTATATCCATTGCTCTTTGGAATGTAGCTCCTGCGTTAATAAGTCCAAAAGGCATTTTCTAATAGGCGTAAGTTCCCCATTTTGTTCTGAAAGTAGTTTTGAGTCTGTCATTAGGATGGACCAGAACTTGGTTGTATCCTGAAAAACCATCTAGAAAGGACATTAGCTCAGAACCTGCTACTGAATGGAGTATTTGCTCCATGGTAGGTAATGGGAAATTATCTTTCTGACTTGCCTTATTCAGATTTCTGAAATCTATACAAATCCTGATGTCACCATTTTTCTTCCTAACAGGCACCATGTTGGACACCCAGTTTGAGTGCCAAACAAGAAAAATAATCTTTGCTTTCAAGAGTTTATTGAGTTCTGATTTTATCTAACTCTCTAAGTTTGGATGTATTTTCCTCAATTTTTGTTGAACCGATTTTTATTCAGATAGCATTGGAATGGTATGCTCTATTATTGATGTATCATATGTTTTTAAATCATCATACTTCTAAGCGAAGACATGTCTATTTTTCCTTAATAATCTAATAAATGTTGTCCTTTCCTGTTTAGAAAGTCCTAATCCTAAATTGATATTTTGAGGGTTCTGCTCAGTACCAAGATTTATCAATTCAAATCTTACGGTAGAACTTTGGAGTTTTGAATTGGTTACCTGTTTGAACCTATCTTTAATGTCGTCGAGATCTTCAAGTTTAACCACAAGTCTTGGTATTGAGTTTTCCTCATGCTTTTCTTTCATTTGAAGATCATGATCACTTTCATCAATGATCTGATCGTTGTAGGATTTGTCGGAAGTTAAGAAATGTAGAATGTCTTCGTCGTGGTTGAAAACTCGCCAATTGGTGATATTGTCAGGAATTGATGGCCTAAAGATCAACTCTACTGAAAATCTATCTGAGCTATAATATTCAGAAGGCAGGAGTTTAGAAGCAACATTGGCCAACAGGTCAGCTGCTGCATTGTGGGATCTGTGAATAGGTGAAATATTGAATGCTAAGAAATGAGATATAAGTTCCTAGACTAAAGACTGATAGTGTTTGAGGTGATTAGAGAGACAATGGATTGTATTTCGAACTTGTTTTATGACAATCTCTGAATCACCAAACACTTTTAAATATTGAACTTTTACGCGAATATATTTATATAATCCTTGCACCAAGGCCTCATAGTTAGCTTTATTATTCGTGAATTCAAATTCTAATCTACAAGAAAGCATTGTTTTTTCTCCCTCAGGGCTGATTAAAATACACCCTGAGCCTGATCCTTCACTAGATTTTGAATTGCAAAATATAAAGACCAAAATAAAGAATTATTAACAATTTTATTTACATAATTCTCAGTAACATTAACACATCTTGACCTGTCAGTTTGTGAATTTTTTTTTTATTTGTGATGTGAAATTTTTTAACGAGAAAGGAGATGGTCGGGCAATATAATTGGCAAAGAATGATTCAGAAGAATAGTTTCCTAAGATGTTATTGTTGAATGCAATTGGTTGATTCTCCTGTTCGAACTCTGTGACAGTATGGGCGATGTGTTTCTCTCGATTGATTTTTATTTGATTTGGCTTTCCCTTGTAGGGTAGCCACATATGGGACCAATCGGTAGAAATATACCCATGGAGCTTCTCAGACCAGTCCCTGCTCAAGATTAAACCATAAAATGCAGGTATATTAACGATTAAGATATCAATTCTTTGAACCACTCGTGGATCAGCCGATAACCTGATAGTAACAGAATTTATTTCCCCTAAGACCTGAAATTTAGTTCTATCTAACTACACAATGTGAATTGAAGACTTTTGGGGTTCTATGTTCAGCTTTGAACAAACTAAAGCTGGCATTATATTGGATGATGCCCTAGAGTCAATTAAGTAGTTATGTAGATTTCGATTGTAGATTTCGTACGTTAAGAGGAAAGGAGGGGTATGGGAATTTGATCTATCTCAGATTAGAATCATATCAGTAGCCTCAACTCTACCAGAAGGTGGTTGTCCTGAATCACTTGCGGCTTTAGTACTGGGAAGAGGCGAAGGAGGAACTGCATTAAGTTCATTGAGAAGAAATTTATGTTGATGTTTTAATCAGCTGAGTTCAAACATGGTGATGTTTGCCTTAGTCTTTTTCATATCATCAACAATATTGTAATCGATTGAATCTGATACTACCAACGTCTTTGATGATGAAGGTATATTGGAGGATGATGGTTGATTTTGAGGTATTGTTGCAGCTGGCTTCCTTGTGGGTACCTTTTCCTTTGTAGTATTGGTACCTGCACTCCTTTTCTTTGAACTTGCCTGGACAGGTTCAGGCACAGTTTTGCTCCTGGTAGTCACAGGAAAAGCTTCGTGCTCAGTTTCGATATTGGAGTTAGGCAATATGAAGTCCCACATTCCATTGCATTCAACGACTTCCTCTTCCTTGAATTCATCGGATGGTGCAATTGTTTCTTCTTCTTATTCTTACTTAGGGTCTGAATCTGCATTGGATATAACATTTGGAGATTTTGACTCAGTTTTCTTAAAATTCCTATAAGGTTTCTTTGTTGAGGTTTTTGCTACTTGCTTTTTAATTTCAACCATTTCATTTGACATTATTTTGAGGACCTTTTGAAGACCCTCCATATTGTATGGATCATTGGTGATTTTCTTCTTTGAATCATCCTTGAAAGACACCTTTTTGGATTTCCTGTCCTCAAGAGCAGCTTTCTTTTCCAAAGCGATTATACGTTTTTTGAGAGCGAGGGCTTCTTTCATAGGTTTTCCAGCCCTATCTACAAAAATGGCTATATTTGAAGGTAAGGCTGTAATGTACCACTCGCTTCTAATTTGTTCACTTGGCTTGGAATCGGTAGGGATTTTATTCAGGTGTTTATTAAATAGGGAATTAAACTCTTTAATTGGTTCTCTAGACTCAATCTGTAGGTTCGAAAGGTCATTAATGAGTGTGGCCAAGGATCTATCATCGCCATATTTGGTAAGAAACTGCTCCTGAAAGGTATTCCAACTAGTAATGGATCTAGAGGGCAAGGAGAAATACCAAGACCCAGCTGATCCTCGTAATGTGTAAGGGAAAAGTCTAACTACAACATCTTCTTCTGTTACTCCCTTTAGATTAACTGACAACATGAAATTATTTATGTGTTCTTTAGCTAATGTTCCAGCATCTGGATTAAACTTTGGTAACCATTTCTCAAGATAATCAAGTAATGGATGTAATGGTGCAGGCATAGTGACTGCACCAGGACTGTTCCATGGGTTCTGAGCCATCTTGGGAGTACCAACGATTGCCTGTGGTGTTCCAGGTGTTTGGGGAGGAGGTGGAAATGAAGACTGAAAAGATTGTGATGTTGAAGGTGAAGACCCCAGGTGAACAATAATATGTAATGGTGAAGTGGGTGTTTGACTTCGCACTGGAGATGATGAGATGGAAGGTGATGGAGAAAAAGTCTCACTACTAGAACCTTCAGTGTTCTTTTTAATCCTTTTCTTTTGGGGTAAAGGCAACTCGGGTGGTTCAATGCCGAGTTTTTCGCTTTGAAGTCTCGTGCGATGATGATTTAGGCGGAATTATGAAGTCTCACTGCCTTGAGATACTTCAGATCTCTGAGGTGAAATGGAGAAGCCTTAAAGTTTCTGGATGATAGGCTGAACTTCACGGGACTCCGGACCTAAACGTACTGAAGTATGATGGGGTTGAGCAGTTGTAGCTGATCCTTCTTCTTCTCGTCTGGACACTGGTATTTCTGAGTGCAAACGAGAGGTCCGATGAGAGGTGGAGGGTGATTTACTCTGTGAATGGTCTATAGGTTTTGATTTACTCGCCATTCATAGTTGATGGCCCTCCTTCTAGCGCAGGAAATGTTGATGCCCCAAAAATCGTTACATCAACATCGGGCGATAACCACCTGGTCCAGACCTTAATATAGCTCCTTTTCCATTTGGGATGCTGGCTCCGACTAGATATAATGAGACTAGTTTCCCAGTAATGAATAAAAGGGGGTGGATGAATGATTTGTTTTCTAATAAGTGATAATAAATGGAGGACTTATTCTATGAGAAAAAACATAAAATGACTATTTTATCCCGGGAAGCTTATATTCTTAAGTGCAATGTTTAGTGATCTGTGTTTGTTGATAGGCATATAGATGACACTACTCAACAAAAAAAGACATTCATTTAAATGATAATTGCTTCGTTCAAATAGTTGAACGAAGTAATTGATAAAACAATATTACACTTCTCTTTTTATATTACTGATACATGCATGATTGAGAGAATAGTAAACTGTAAACATCCAATAGTGGAAAGCAAAAAGTTTACTGTTAAAACACATTCAAATATTCAATAATAGCAAGAATGGCCAAACAACAATTCACATAAAAGGAATAAATTCAGACATAGATAATAGTACCATATGAGCTATGAATTATTCCCTACACCAATCGCAATTTGAATTCCTTCTTTCGACTCAGAAATACTTTTAGATAAAGGCAGTAGTGCACATTCACATCAAAGCTTCGATATCAAGATTTGGAAAGATTGGTCCAGTTTTCGTAAAAGAATATGCCTGAAGTACAGTAGTGCAACATCAGGCTTAAGTCATATACAAAAACTTACGACCCTTTCTAAATACATGAAAGGGTCTATAAATACTAAACTAAGCTAACAAACTAGAAAATTAAAATGCTACTAAATTGGTATAATCTGATCTTGAATACCTCTCCCACAGTGATCTGGTAATTGAAAAAAATGATTCATCATTCTGGTTGTTTTCCCTTTGTCCTGAGTTGGCATATTGCCAGAATTGGTTCCACTTCTTCAGGGCGGCTGACACGAGAATTGAGTTGAGCAGCATAGGTGGCATCATGTATATCGGGAAAGATACACCCAATTGCATTTGTTAGGCATTTGAGGGCAGCTCTCTGGCTGTATGGTTTTACTAGGAAGAACCAATAGTTGTCCCAAGTTAAACTTTTAATTCCTGAGATCAATCTCCCATTCTTTTCTAGCTCCTGGTGACATGACTGCTCCAATGTCTTGGCTGATAATAGTTTACCTAGTGTACATTGAGAAATCATGTTAGATAAATAGAGAGTATTATTGGTCAAGTCAATTAAATTACTCGTAGATAACTTGCATCTAGAAACCGCTCTCTCTGCTTTCATTAATTGGGATTGCTACTCCATGAATAGGATTTCTTTATGGGATTCTAAAATTTTGGGCAAGTTTGCTGCCTGTCCCTCATTAGAGTCCTGCCAAGTAAGAAAATTTGTCAAAGTGTCGTCGGCTTGCTCTAAATCCTGCCTAGCATCAACTGATTTGTCTATTATAGATGTTGTTATGTGGCACAGAGGTTCAACTTGGGCAATTTCATGACACAAAAATCTTACTTGTGTTATTAATGCCTTGTTAATCTGCATTGCCTCTGCTCTAAACTCAGCAGGTTGGGGAAGACTCTTGAACCTCTCTACTTGAGATGATAATTGAGCAATTTGCTCATCTTTTGTCTTTGCCATCTGTTCATTCATCACCTTCAACTTTGATAATGCCTCTGATAATTCTTTCTATCTCCGAATCACTCCCGAATCGATCCTCTATTTCTCTTCATGCAACTATTTGTTGAGCTGGTTATTTAACTATTGCTGGGTGGACAACTGCTGCTGTAGTTGTTCTGACTTTTCTGTTGTTCCTCCGATAGCTGTGCTTGTAGTGAAGCGATCACTTGATCCTTTTCTTTCAACAAATTGATTACCTCCGATGCCTTATCCATGGTGGCTACCGAATAGGCACCAGCATATTGAGATAACTTTGTCAGGTCACCGGAGGTGTCGAATTCTTCCCTCCATACCACATTGGCTGTTATTATTTGTTCAGGGAACAGAGAAGGTTGATCAATCCTTCTCCTTTTCCGTTGTCGCTTTATTACAGCCCTGTGTTTTGGGCTATAGAAAACATCCAGTGGAGGAATGTCCTCCACCTGCAAAATAATTTGATAGGAAGGATTCTTGGGAATTATTTCTACTACTGTAGTTGGGGGTAGACCACTGGTTCCTTTGCTTGGAACCTCCTTTGATGTTGTATCTTGTGTATCAACAGCTTTGGATGTTTCGGCATCCATTGAGCTCCCAATATTGCTTATAATTGTATTAAATTGTTGCCATTCCTCGAGCAATCTTGGGTCCATTTGAGTATCGACACTTACCTCCTTACTGCTCTGCTCCTGCTGCTTTTTCTGTTCCTCCTCCTGTATTCTCTCCTGTTCTTTCTTTTCTGCTTCGTCTCTGTCTTTCCTCTGTGATTCCTCTTGTTATTTTCTCTTTGCCTCTTCCTGTTCTAACCTCCGGAGTTCCTCCTACTCTCTTCCTTGGACTTCTTCATAGATTTCGTATGTAGAAGGAGGTTCGCTGGTAAGCTGCTACTCAAGCTCGCTTGATTGTATCATCGGGGCAGTAGCTAACAAATCTAGAGGCAGAGTTTGCAATCTCTATTCTCTAAGTTTATTCAATTCTACTAACCCGTCATCATGGTATCTCATTCTAGCTAGCTACTGCACCTGGAATATTGACTCGGCTGAGGAGAACATGTCATCAAACTCATCTTCCTTATGTTCAAATTTAGTGAGTTTGGCCTGGTCTAGAGCATTATAGATGACTTTCTTCGGGTCGAAACGTATATTAGGCAGAGTGGTGAGACATAAGATGTTAATTTTTTCTACCTCTTTCTCAGCATGTTTATAATCATGCAGAGTATAGACGCCACATCTTTAGAGGAAAAGGAGGCCAAATTTGCTTCTTTGAATTTCTGAGATTCTTTGTGGCTAATGCCGTTGTGGGCTGATATGCTATCTCGCGAGCTAATAGTTTGTCTAGTATGTACAAGGGGAGGATATGAGGCCTGGCCTGACTACCAAAAACTCTTACATAAGTGAATTTTTCTTCTCCAAACCAGGTTCCTAAGGCTGTCAAGTCAATCTCTCCCTGAGAGGAGATCTTAGCGGCAGGTCTATCAAAAATTGCATAGTAAATAGGTATCATGAATCCATTGCACACTTGGTATAAATGATGTTTATAATGAGCTTTCCGTAATTTATGGTGGTAGATATGAATAGGCCTAGGGTCCTGTGGAGTCCATCTCCACCCTAACACAGGAAACTTGGAATTAAAACAAAGGGTGTCCAAAATATAGGCACTAAAGTAAAATGGAGGGATGAACTTATCAGTAACACGGGATTTGTTTCTGAATTCAAGAATAGTCGTAGCCAACTTTTACGATAATATAGTCCCCCAATTCATGATTTCACTATTACATGCTACTTCCATCAAAGGTACCATCTCTATGGAAAATTTTGAAGAATCATGCAATCCCCACATTCGACACATCATGACTCCAGCGTAACAATAAGGAGAGCATAAGGAGTCGACGGAGTACTTACCCGAAGACTCATCTTTGTGTTTCGTTGGGTTCTGTCTCCATTCTCGTATAGGCTCCGACTCAGGTTCATTCTCATCTCGAAACTTCTCTAGAAATGCTTTATTGTACTTCTTCTCTGGTTCGGGCAAATGGTACATTTGTCTGAAATCATTGGGCTGAAATGAACTGAATACTCTCCCATCAGTAGTGCAGAATGTTCTATCTGTAATTGGAATTTCTTCAATTTCCCATCTCACCACATCCGTATATGAAAGAATTTGTTCTCGAGCCGCTATCCTGTCGAAGTAGGAATCAGCCAAATATTTTAAAGTAGCATCAGATTTCCGGATTGAACCTGCTATAGCTCGTACCGATGTTTGCTGAGGTTCCTCGGCTTCAACCAGGTTGTAAATATTTTGCCAAGTAGTACTGCCAAGGCCGAGACATGTGGTATCTGAGATTAATCCCTTTTTGCTTGGTCCCGGATCGGTGGCATGTTGTCCTGTTACTACAGAAGCTGAATTCGTTCCAGACTTCTTAGATTTCTTCCCCATTTGGTCTGAAATCGTTACTGCAGAAAAACTCGGCACAAGAGAAAAATGAACGTAATGCAGAGAATAGATGGCGAAAACCATGTATGGAGGAATTGTGTCAATCAATGAATAATGGAAGATTTATCATAAGGCTCCCGCGGATACAATCTCTGAAGGGATTTAGGCATAACTGCTCATTAATTGGCCATTTAAACTTGTCAATCATTTAAATGCTCATTATATCCTTTACTTGTCGAATAATCGTTTAAGCGTGGATTTGATTTTTTGGCGGTTGGGCACAAGCGAATCACTATCGGGAAGAGAAAAGGCTTTCAATGATAATTAATATAATATAGCGAAATCATATCAATCCTTTTCAAAAGTCATGTTTGGGTTCATCACAATTGGCGATCAGAGGAAGCCTTGGGCAATCTTATTTAAGTTTTCATGGAATCCTCGATCGCCGATAGCGATATCTCTTGACTCGCATCGAGAGTTTTAAGGAGGAGATTTCATTATATTCATATCGCATTCCCCGATTGCCGATTGCGATATCGCATCGGAGCAAGGGGAGGGGCCTTTTATTATTTGTTTTCCCGATAACCGATGGTTACTTGCTCTTGTCGCATCGGGGAGAATCAATGGGTCATGGTTATGCATCCTTTATTGTTGCGATATGAGATCTTGCGATCACTTTATCACAATAATAAAGAATTATTCATTTTATTTTTTAAGACCGATTATTTATCAATTCAAAAAGGTTTTTAAAATGTTTTATTTTTTTCCAATCCTTTAGAAGAGTGATGGGTTAATACCAATTTAATCTAAAAGGGACCCATTTCATATTATAATTTTCTAAAGTAAAATTTTATGAAATGGGGGGTTGTTGTATAACACAACAGGAGGCTGGGCTACCAAACTCAAGATGAACTGATTCTTAGCTGTCACTAGCTCGACTGCACATGATCTCCATGACTTGGCTACTTGCAACTCTGAGCTAGTGTGATTTGATTGAGGAATATTCGAATGAGTGAGGATTTAATTAGAAGGATATATCTACTACAATCTCTCCTCCTTGTCTCATTTGAGTTCCTACTCTTAATTAATGAAAATTGCCATGATTTTCTCACAAAAACTTCCAATCAATGCACATTAGACCACTAGACATAACGTCTTACCTTTACTCAACTCATTAAGAAAAATATAATTTAAACATGTAAGGAGTTATGAGAAGAGTTGATTTGAGTAAGTCTTGAGGTGTATTAAGGTCCATATAGTTACCTAACGATGAGTCTGATTAGCAATATGATAATGGGATAATTTTCAAGAAAAGGCATGACAATGTAGTAGTTGATGCTTTATCATGCCAATTTGAGGATGAAAGCACCCAATTGTTAATCTCTCTTCCCATACTAGATTCGATTAAAGAGGCCTATAAGGAATGGCTCTCACACCCCTCTCTCTGCCAACTTATTAATAAATTGAGAGAAGATCTTAATTCCTCAGTGGACTAATCTTTGAAGGATGACATTATTCGCTACAAGGATTAAGTAGCTATATCACTGGAATCCACCCTCAAAACTTCCATTTGGAATAGTTGAACACACCTCCAACTGCAGGGCATTTAGCCTTTTAGAAGACTTATGCTCATGCTCACCGTTCTTTCTTTTAGACTGGCATGAAAAATGATATTCTTACTTTTGTAGCTGAATGTGATGTGTGTCAATGCAACAAAGGAGAATCAGTAAAGTTATCGGGATCCTTACAGCCATTGCCACTCCCTGCCTCTATCTAGATTAATGTTTCCATCGATTTCATCACTTATCTACCAAATTCGGGCAACAAATCTATCATCATGGTGGTTGTGGATGAAATTTCTAAATATTCTCATTTTCGTGCTCTACCCCACCCATTTACCCCCACCTCGGTGGCTCAATATTACATGGATCAGATCTTCAAACTGCAACGCATGCCAACTTATGTTGTGTCTTGTCGCAACCCCGCTTTCACTAACAAAATTTGGTAAGAAATTTTGAAGCTACAAGGCATGCAACTCCAACTAGGTACCACCTACCATCCCCAAACCAATGGTAAAAAAAGGTAAAGAAATATTTGGAGACGTATCTAAGGTGCTTCACTTCAGAAAAGCAACATCAATGTGTACAATGGTCACCTTTAGTTAAATGGTGGTATAATACTAATTGTCATGAAACCACCAAGATGACTCTATATGAGGAAGTCTATGTCCAACTCCCACCTTCACCTATTTCTTATATCGTTGGATGTTCTAAGGTGCGGGAAGTTTATTAACTCCTACAACACTGTGTTGCCATGATAGCTCATCTCAAATAAAATCTACATCAAGCTCAGAATTGAATGAAGCAATAGGTAGCCTAGAATTTTTCTGAGCGTACATTTCAGGAAGGGGATTAGGTATTCCTACTACTGTAACCATATAAGAAAACATCTATCAAAGAAAAGGGCTTCCAGAAACTAGCACCAAAATTCTCTCGACCTTATCACCTACAAACTGGCCTTGCCACCAAATTCCAAAGTCCATATGATCTTCCATGTATCATGCCTCACGAAAGTGGTGGGGAAAATTGCAGAATTCAAACCAGTGTACTTGAATTGCATGAGGAAGGCTCACTCTAGCTCCAACCAGAATAGGTCCTCGATACCCATGAAATACATGTTTGTGGCTACATGATCAAGGAAGTGTTTGTCAAGTGTAAATACACCACTCCAGAAAATGTGACCTAGGAACCAACCACTATTCTTTAGGAATTTTTACAACCTCAACCTCGAGGACAAGGCTTCTTTTGATGGGGGAGGGCACGTTAGGGTCAAATCCTAACCCGTTTATTTATGTAATAAACCCAATGGGCTGAGTCATAGTCATAATTAGTTAGAGAGTAAATAAAGCCTAGATTAATAATTGTTTTTTACCTATTTCTAAATAATTAACATCCCTTTCATGCACTATGTTTCATTTGTAATGCTAAAATTTGTCTAACTGATATGGGTTTTAGTATGCCTTGAATTGTTTGTGTTTGTCCTCGCTGATTCACGCAAGTCACTGTTTTCTAGATAGTTTATAATGGCACCCTGTCTTTCCAGCAAGTCCATACATATTAGTATATCATATGATCATAGGGAAAGTACATTTAGGTTCACTGGTTTGGAATAACCATTTAGATTAAGATGACATTTTACCCTTCTCTTGGTAACAGTTGCTAACTATACCATCCATACAATTTTATATTTTTTAGCTTTAAGTTTACATTTTTCCACCAACTGTGGTCCAATGTAACCTAAACTAGCCATTGGATCAATTAAAATAGAAATAGGTCAGTTGGAAATAGTACCTTCAATTTCAATCATCATTGATTGATTCTTCGCTTGTCTGTCATCAAAGGTTGCGCTTATTCTGGGAATATTTTTGGCTATATCATTCACTGTAATGGCTTGGTGAACAACTTCGATATTGTTGACATATATGGGATTATGTGAACAATCCCTTAGCAGATGAGGTTCACCACACCCCCAACACTTCAATGGCTCTCTTTCTTTACCCCCACTGATATTTTTCCCATTTAGATCCATAGGTTTTGACCCAACTTGAGACAGTCGGCTGATTTACGTTCCCCTTACTGAAATTTTTCCATTGATGGCCCCTTCCAAAATTTTTCAGATAGCCTAGTTTTTGTTGTTTTTCTCCAATTACAGGTTTGTCTCTATCCTTATTATGCAAAACATTAGAGCCTTCTCCCTTATTCTTAAACTACTGGTAACATAGCCTGACCTTCCTTGCTTCTTCACCCATTGTCTTTGGATTGTAAAACTCGATCTAATCCTTGTAGACAATAGGAAAATAGTTCACACATCGTTGGCGTTTTCTTCTTTAATGCAGGGAATATACCGAAAAAAATTGGTACAATTTGCCACAAATTCGTCCATAGTTAATTGTGCCAACTTTAATTCATGGAAATCCTTTGCACGATCATCATAATAACATTCACATAAGTATTGGTGTTTAAATTTATTCTCAGAATACCTCCCAAGATATTGTATTTTCTTCTAATAAATGCACACTTTAGCTTCTTCCCACCATAGGGATACTTTATCTTGCAACTGGTAAATAGGAAATTTACCCTTTAAATTTCTCTCATGTTTGTACACTTGGAAATATTTGGTCATATTATGTAATGATGTTTCAACATCCTCCTCCTTTTCCCCATCAAAAGTAGGGCTCTTGATTTTCTGGAATTCCCCTTGTAGTTATGTTTGTTTCTCCCTCGTTTATATTGTGGTATATTTTCTATCAAACTCCGCCCCACTTTTAAATTGTTCTGATTCTGCAACCTTTTATTTTCTTTCACTATATAAGGTTCCATTATTTTATGGCTAGACTTTTCAGTCAGTCCTCTAATCATTCTTTCCTGTTCCTCACTAGCCTTTAACAGATGCTCATTGCTTCTCCTCAAATATGTTAATTCTTGTTGCTCGTTTCTAATCACATCCATGAAATGAGTAGTGGTTGGGGTCGTTCCACTTCCTAATTCAACATACAAGTGTTCTCCTCTAGTGATAGCTGGAGCCTCCTCTACCATCTTTTCTTTAATTGGTTTGCATGCTTACCTTGTAATTCAAACAAACCAATTGTTAGTTCTTCCTTCAATACTGCATTTTTCAAAAAAAAAACCTCAAATTTTCTTATCCCTTTCTGTAGTGGATGCTTGGCCCAATGGTGAACTTGGGCTTTGATAACATCTGTTACAACTCTACTCTACTCATACAGTGCAAACCCAACAAGAGTTTTTTTTTTTTTTTCTATTTTTTCTATTTGTGTTTGTCACACCGGAATTGTGGTTTTCATATATTTTCATATATTTTTATATTAGTTAAGGTTAGATCCTCTACACTTATATTCCATTAGCCTTGTATAAATATCCATCACCATATTTATCCTAAGAGCATGTATAATGGTAGACAAGCTCCTAAATATTGCCCAATTATTGGCTCCCAATCTATTTGATGTTGCTACTTGGTCTGCCTTTCTAATGTAGGGTTATCTCTTTGTCTATCAATTGATTGGAGGCTCCGCTCCTTCAATCAACCAAAAAATCTTGTCTCTTTATCCAGTGGTAGAAAAAAAAATGATTGCACATCGACAAAGCTAGTGGGTGGAGGTTGGTGGCTCGACTTTCTTCAAAATGTGACAACATTCCTTAAAATCAGCAACTCTACTATACTTACTCATGTGGGCTTGAACCCTTCCTCCTTCAACAAGTGATATGGAAAAAATATTTAAACATTTTTCTCTTTCTTCAACTAGCGATGGTCTCTTATTTAATCGATCAACAATTGGGCTCCATAGACAAAAAATAATTGAGCTCACCATTCTGTGGCTTACTGAAAAATTTAGACATTTTTCTCTTTCTTAACCGGGTGGTTATGGGTGGACAATGGTTAAAAAAGATACCTCGTGACCCTCACAATCCAACCTCTGATACCACTTGTTGGTATTTGGAGTCATTAACGTTCAATCAAGAAAGAAATCCATAAAATCAAGAAATTGAATCAGACAAATTAACATAAGAAATTATGTGGTAAAACCCTGATAGCATGTCAAGGAAACCTCCATGGGTCAACGAATTGGAATTCTTACTACTCAAAAAATGACTCTCCAAGTTACATCAAGCCTCTTGGGTAATCACCATTTTAATACAAAGATTTTGTTACATAACTCCCAATAGTTAGACCATTGCCTGAACGATAAGAGTAAATTTACTCTGAAAATCATTAATTGTTGTCACTTTTTAACAATTTGGTGTACCAAGATTTATGAATCAACAAATTGTTGTTGCATAACCCCAATCTTTATCTACATTGTTTGCAACATTATAGACTTATATTTCTTCCATCTATCCATCTTCATTTTTCCATGTAAATTATCAAAATTATAGTGATAGAAAATATTAAACAATATAAGCTATCTATTTTCTTAGGATGCCATGGATTTTTTTATTAACAAAA
This sequence comes from Pinus taeda, assembly GCA_000404065.3. Lineage (NCBI taxonomy): Eukaryota > Viridiplantae > Streptophyta > Pinopsida > Pinales > Pinaceae > Pinus > Pinus taeda. The sequence goes on along the minus strand of APFE030054564.1, from coordinate 53,251 downwards.
ATTTATGAAGCATGCACTAATTTCTTGAAAATATTTTCAAATAAAAGTAAAAATGTCGGCTTAGAGATAACAAGCCTCTCTTAACTATATATTTTAATTAAATTCATAACTTGCAATTTCAACCAATTTAATATGTCCTAATTTATTGCATAAGCATTTATTTCTATTAAGCAAATGCATTATTTTCCCTATGAAGTTCTGAGCATTTGCAAATTTGATCACCTCCAAGTTGTCTGTATTTGTTTTTGCAAATTTGATCAAATGTAGCTAAGTTGCATTTTATTTTTTATACAAAATGTTCTCTCCAAGAACCTTCTTGAGTGGGGTGGACAACAAGATACCCAATGGTAACCCTCTAATTCATTCTTAGCCCATTCTATAATGTAGTTTACTGAAATGTGTAGAATATTTGGTGTCATATAGACAAAGAATTTTACACATTATGAGATTGTTTTTTATTTTTTATATATAGTATGTTGATGAGATTTTGTGTATTATTATGTTGTGTTTTTAAATTTTAATTTAGCTATTAATTTTGGATTTTAAAATCATCAGTTAATACTTGAAAATATATATAACATGGCATGAAAATTAACTAAAATTGTTATTACATGATTTCCCATACCTAAGTTGGCTTACTATATGGTAGTAGGGCACACAAATGAATAAGAAAGGAGGAAGCGACTAGGGAATTAGCAAAGTGAAAGCAAAGAGTGAGACAAGGAGGGAGACCATGTACTTATGCCCAAGGTCACTCTGGAGTATATAGTGTTTCCAAATCAAATTGTGTAAAAATATCATTTCCTTTTATTAATGTAATAATTAGCATAATCCAATAAATTTGGTTGATATAAGTTGATAGGCATGAAATGTAGTATGACATGACTTGTTTATTATACAAAAGCTAACAACTATACCTTTATTTTCTTTGCCTATTCTCTTTGGTGTATATATGATCTGTAAACTTTACCCATTTTTATTTTGAATAGTTCAAAACGTAATAAAATAATAAATACACTAAGAAATAATACCCTCCAAATAGCCTAAACTATCCTTTTCCTTGTTAACAATATTAAGGCACTCACATTAATTAGGTTCCTTGCATAATTGAAAACATTATAAACCCATTTATTGACATTGGTGAAGTGCATATAAAAGTTATAATCTTGCTTGATTCTTTTACATAGTAGAAATGATTATATAACCGTCCTTAAATATTTTCCTTATACTGGTCATTAAACGTTTTCCTTATATGTTAATTTTCTTCAATATTTTAAAAAATTTGTTGTAATTATAGATTTCTCTTGTAAATTTTGCATAATTTAAATTTAAGTACTCAAAAAAATTATTGAATTTGTTTTTATAGTAAAATAATTTAAATAAAAAATTATAACCTTAAATAAAAATAAAATAGACAACAATTTTCTGAAATATAAATGGTATAGTCTTTTTTCGACATCTGATCCCACAAAATAAAATAAAAAAACCTCTTATTATTTGTTATAAGAATTTTGTTTTTAATGGGTTGATGTGACGACAATACTATTCTTTATCTATTTATAAATTTATTATAATTAAAATAGGAAATATTTTCATTCAAGATTCAAGATTAAATTTCATCTAAACAAATATGCAAAATTCTCTCATCATTAAATTAATTAAATTTTTTTATTTCAACTCTTCTACGAGTGTAATTGATTAGAAATAAGTCACTCTAAGAAATAAGCATTTATGGAGACATAATACAACATTGTCCATCCCTAATTGAAATTAGGCATTGTTCAAGTGTGACACATTGATAACATTTCTTGTGTCCCATATAGTGTCTTCAATTATTCGAGATCATTTGTTTTTGAGGAAGTTGTAGTGAAAAAATGAATAAAACTTTAAGCTATAAGCTCTCTGTATCTATGGAAGTAACCTTTTGAACAAGGAGAATCTAATTGTGTTTCCTTTGTGTAGTAAATGGTCCTATGAAAGAAAGCAACAAGGCGAGTGTCATGTCTTTTCCAACAAAAGTCAATCATCAACAATGGACTAAATTTTAGGGTTTACATAATAACAATATTTGAGAGAGTTAGATCTCCAAAAATAGTTAGAGAAACCCAACACCAAAAACATTGGTTATCAGCCTTGACAATTTTTTATTTTCTTGCAGATAACATGTGACCTATTTTTTTGTGGGTCACTGTAGCCAGAATATTTATTATTGTTTCAGAATATGAATATGAATGGATGAGGAGATAATGGAGAAAAAAAATAATAGTGATTAATGTATACCTTTCTTTCGCTATCTATAATAATAAGGTCACAGAAGCCTGAATAGAGTTTTTTGTTTGAATGTTACAATGGTGACTGCCCTCACTAGGATTTAGGAGCATGGTTGAGGAAGTAATATTTTTGAGAGAAATTCAAATTTTGTCATAGCTCTAAATATTTTAAACACACATTCCAGTTTATAAATTCCTTCTTATTTGCATATAATATCAATTCCTTCAATGTCAAATATGGCAGCATTGATTTTCATGCTAGGAAGGTGACACAAAGGAATGAATTTGATTTCCAAGCTAGTAGCATGCACCAATGAATTAAATAAAAATTAATTGATCTTTTATTTATTTATGGTTTGGATTCTCATTACTTCAAAAAAAAATTACATAGAATATTTTCGTGTGCTTCTACTCTGCCCGAAGGGAAACTAGACCAGTAACACAATTTTAAAATCTAGAGGTTGCAACTCCCCCATTTAACCAAGTCATGTGATAGAATCAAGGCATTCCACAAGTTTCCAAAAGATAAAAATGTATAACAGGCTTATAGGCTGTGGATTTTGAAGAAAATCTTTATATGAGAAGGCATTTTCATAGATAAAAAATTAAATAATGTGAGCTCACAATTAAGATTGAAGGTCCACTAGGAAGAAGACTTGGCTAGGGGGAAGCCTTGGCTAGGGGGCCATGACATACCTAGACCTATGCATTCAAATGACCGATAAGGAGAAACTTGAGTGTGAACAATTAAATATGAGCCACAAGCACCAGTAATTAAACTGAACTAACCTGAGAATGAGGCATGCGACAAACCTAAGCACTAGAAACAAAACCATCCTGAGCATGAAATATCGAGTCACTGTCAAAAGCATAAACCTTGAGCTTAAGTGCCCTGAGCCATGAACCACCTGCACTAGAGCTGGGACTACTAAAATTCACCAACAAAAGATTATGAATCAACACCCTACCCAGTGAGACTCTCAATTCCCTTCCAAACACTCTAGACTTCCACCCCTGTCTACGTTGGTCCAATTTTTCCAAAGCTTGTTTTGAATTGCCACAATCCTAGGATTTGGGAGCACCTCGTAGTTCTTGTTAGAAAAGCTTGGTCAAAATTTAGAGACCACAAAAAAAGCTATAAGAGAATCTATTAAAGAAAATTACAAATTGAAATTCTACATGGTAGGTGGTTTGATAGATAAATTATAAGGATGCAGCGAGTCATCCATCCTATATCCCACAAAATCTATGTGAACTCTAGTTGAGAGAAAGGACCCTGTGATCTTCAATGTGATATCAATACTGTAGGCCCGAGAAAACCAATAAATATCCATTAAAGGGATAACCTAGGGATGAATGTGAGCCATAATAACAACGGACATTACTACCAGATGGCTTCATGTCCATACATAAAAGAAGATTCACAACATCATTTTTTGGATACAAAGGCTTACCTAAGGAGGATAACCACCTTCACAAGGGTTTGGGCACTACCAACCAAGCGAGGAGGGCCTTCAAATAATAATTTCCTAACATCATTACTCTATGAGCTTCATAGTAAAACCTCCGTTGAATTGTAAATGCCCGCATCACTCAAGAATTTAACCATTTGTACGCTAGCTCTGATGAGAACGTTTGATAGGATAGGTGGCCTACGGTCGTAGGTTTCACTATCATCGTTGTGACATAATGTTGCGATCATCATCCATTGTGGGGGATAAGTCTTAGACAGTGATGGTGTTGCATGATTTTATCAGCTGATTTGGAAGGGCTTGAGACCATTGGGCCTCAAGGGAAGGGCCATCTGAATCTAGAGCATATGTGGCAGGATAATTTCTTAGCTTGTTACCTAATTGATGTACATGTAAGAGTAAAGGAGCATGGACTAGTCTAATTAGTGAGGATACTTTTCTTATATATGATTCAATGCAACAAGACTCTAAGATTTTAGAGTGGGGTGAGACACATTGGATCTTCTTAAAAAAGGAGATAATAAGCAGAGAAACTCCTTCTATTAGGAGTTGATTATATTTATTCTTTAGAGCAATAGTTAATCCCTTATCAGGCCCCCATAATTCATTTTTGTTGTTGGTGGAGATTTTGATCATAACTGCATAGATATTAAGGATTTTTCATACATTATTCCTTAAGACTTCTCCATAACTTACAGGATATGGACTGCCACAAGATGCTCCACATAAATTAAGGTTAGAAAAGCCTATGGAGGTAGGGGACCGAGTCAAAGGGCTTACAGGATTTGGAGTGTGGAGAGAACCTATAAAGGTGGTAGATTGAGGCTTGATACCAAGAAAGTGGAATATGATATGTTCTACTGCGGCACAATCCCAATCTTAAGAGGAGCATGTTATAAAGGTTATTTTCCCCTGAAGTTGAAAGAGGATGAGGTTCCATACCTTCTCCCAGGAGGAGGAGATTCTTTTGAAGATATAAGTGTTCTTCTCCTTATAGATATTCCGGGTTAAGAATCCTGAAATTAGTAGCCAGGCTCTATTAAGGATGGCAGTCAAGAAGGGCGAGTCCCTTTAGATCTGTAATGATGTTGATATAGACTAGGCTATAAAATTATATTTTTTGAATATTATTACTATTTGATCCCATAATGTTGCTGAGAAGGAGCAGGTAAGAAAAAGGTGATTCATGTCATCATCTTGAGCTCAACATAACATACATATTGATGGAACTAGAATGTCGTGACTTTGAAGCTTATCCTAGGTTAGTGTTTTGTTTTCTAGACGTAGCCATAAGAAGAAGCTAATCTTGGGCCAATGCTTGAGCTTGCAAAGATGCCTCCAAATAATATTAGGCACCTCTAGCAAAGCTTGAGTTAAAATTTTGAAGGCCTCTTTTATATTAAAAACCCAAAATGGGCTTGTGGTGCACGTAGATTCTCAATGCGCACACAAACAATTCCTCTAGCCCGAGAGAGCAAGTCTAGCCACAAACAAACAATCTATGGAAACATTCCTTAAGCTAGAATCAAATAAGAGGGTCTACCTCTCAGAATGCTATTCCCCTTAGTGATGATCCTGCTTCCTCACTCCAACTACTTTCTGTTTCCTTCCTTCGAATACCTGAAACAAGCAAACAAACAACAACAACAAATGTGATAGCATACAAATTATATTCGGCCTACTTAACAGGTCAAGGAACATTAAGCCATCAAATGTAAGATAACACTTCAATGTACTAAATTAATCAATAGTTGTATTCATATAAGTTCAGAAAGAGATTACACCCAATGCCTTCACATTGATGGTCTCCTCCGACGTATCCAAGCTCCCACACTTCTGCTAGCATCTCATGGCTCGCCACAAAAAATGGAAGTTTTAAGGCCTCTTTCCTTTAGTTTCAAACCAAATGAAACACACTATTCTCCCTCAAGCATCAACTAGAGAGCTACAACATATAGATGTCTTGCTGATTATCCAAGCTCCAAAAATACCAATACTCCAAACTAGTGAAGCTTGTAAAAGGAGGGGTTTATATAGCTTGGATAGAGGGGAGATGGTTCCTCTTATCATGGGCTAAGGATTTATCTCTTAGTTTGGTTCCATCATAATAGGGGAAATGAGTACAAACTGACTTCCTCGGCTCCATCCAGCCCAACCATTTACCAGGCTTCCGTTACGAAGATTCTAGAGCTGGATGTTTCGACTCCATATTTAAAAATCTTGCCAAAAGAGGATCGAAATGATTGAGAAAAGGCTCAGTAGCGTCATACAACGCTAGTCTTGGTTTTAATCTCTACAAATCGGGGCGAGGAAATAGATCATTATCACTGGTCTTGTAAACTAGGGTAAAAGGAAGATTCTTGGGAAATGATGCAAAAGGGAATTGTTTTGTTCATGAAGAGGGAGATGATGGGAGTTTCTTCATGATGGGAGAGCATATAGGGTTCACTGTAGAGGTCCTCCAGGATCACGGAACATGGAGTGTAGGGACAGTGAAAAAATGTTGTGTAACAGATGCCCCCCAAAGCATGAAGGTCGAACTAGAGTGAGGGGCAAAATGCTTTACAAGTAGATGCAAGGAACCAAAGTCCATCATCAGAAAACCTGCAAACAAGAATAGATACATATACATCACAAAAACATTTGACAAGTGATACTTGAATCCTTGTATGGATGCAACCATTCAAAGAATGATCACATAAATGGATCCAAGGCATGGGCACAACCATCCAATAGAGAGGATTATAATGAAACCAAGGCATGGTTGCAACCATCCAATAATGAGAAGGATCACATATAACAACTCATGGTATGGTCACAACCATCCATCTAAAAGAGACATGTATATCAACATGATCATGTCACATCACCTCGTAACCTGGACTTCTGTAATTTGAGCCGAGGGTCTTGCACTCCAAACAACTTGATCAAAGTAGAAATCCTAACACATGAATGAATGTGTTGAAGTTGAAGATGCTTTAAAGTCACTTGATTATTGGTAAATGATGTAAAATGTTAATAAGTATGAGAAAAACCACCAATAATGACAATGGCTCTCAAGGTACTAACAACACAGTCCAGGGAATTTTAGTGAAGGAACTGAAGTTGAACACTAGTGAAATCACCCAATTGAAAGCCAATGATGTGAACTTGTCATCAAGTGCGAAGAACTTTCCATTAGGGCATGCAAGCTCTAAGGTGCTGGAAGGGAGTATCTCGCCCAGTTTCCTCGATAATGAGTTGAAGTTGATAGGAAGCAACTATTTCGAAGGAGGGCCATGATATATCCCACATCATCGACATGAGAGAAAAGGATGGAAATCATCTCAAACGATATAGATAATCAAGAGTAAGTGTAACTACATAGGGAATAACTCTTGAACATATCAGCAACATGACTCCGGAGTTTGGAAACTTTTGGATCCATAGCATCAATGGTCATGATGACGTGGAAAATATCAAATGGAAGGAAAAAATGAATGGCCCAACCGTGGAAGGTCAATGATGGAAAGGAGGATATACGAACCCGACGTGAAGCAGAAAGTGTCATGTTGAAGAGTGAGCTGCCGACATAATTGATATAATTTCCAATTTCCCCCCACCATTTCTGGTAGGTACTCCAATTATTTTTTATCACAAACTTGAAGGGGATAGCATGTGCTTGCATGTAAGTTCATCCTTCAGACAAATCCAACGTAGTAATTTTAATGATTCCTAGGAAGGAGAATCTCATGTTCGTCATGGTGACGAATCCAATGTCATTTAATGTTTTAACGAGTCTGACAAAGGCATAACTTGGTATATTTTTCATATTTAGATAGTTTGAAAAATACACGGAAAATGAAACTCCACATGATCCCTTTTCATACATTTGTGTATCTCGAGCTCAAAATGGTAGAAAATTATACTTGAGAGAACTGCTTGACCATTCCAGTCAAGGAGTAACGTTTTCGTAAATAGTTTATCCTAGCCCAAAAAGGGGTAAATGTATACTAGATAAATGACATTTTGCAGCCTTTAAAAAGTTCAAAATGATAAGAGATCAACAATATTTTCATGTTAAAAGAGTCGGAAAACAGATTGAAAGCGGACCCCCCATTTTCACTATCTTTTATAAGTCAAAAAGGGAAAAATACTCGGCGATCTTTTCACTTGAGTTTTACGAGTCGAGAAAAGAGCTTAAACGTGACTCCAGTACCATCATCAATAATTCGTCAACTATCACTGCACAAAAGGTAAATACATTATCCAATTTTTGAGGCACAAATAGGTTATTTAAAAACCCTATCATTTCATGAAAAGTGAATAAAGGGACGAAAAAGTAATTAATTTTTACCATTTTACCATTTAACCTTCTGTGAATAACTTTTCACCCATTTGTGCCCTAGTTTTTAGGAGCAGATTGCGGGAAATTCGGGAGACCATTCGACAATTCATCAGTTATAGTTAGGGGCCAAGACCTTTAGCTTCATTTGAATGCTCACTTTTCAGTTTTTAACTGTTTTTTGAATTTCTTGAGGAGGATTTTGCAAAACAAAAATCGCCCTTGCTCGACGCGATTTTTGGGCATGAAATCGTGCCGATCAGGGGTTATGAACACTGTCAAGCATGCCATTAGTGCTAATATTTTAAAATAGTCATGTCGATGTTGTGAACATAAAATTTTTCAAGTTTTTGCCAAATTTCTCTGATTTATTCCAAATTTCATTACCCAAGGATGATTATTGACTTGATTTTATGGTTTTTGCAAGGAAAACATAGTGAAAAATGGTTGATTGGAAGGAACGCAAGCATGAGGACATTGATACACAATAAATGGCAGCCCCATATAGCTTGAATGCCCCGAGGAACTGTGGGCTCCTCAAATTATTCCTCACACCAGGTTTGCAGGCTCAACCCGAATTGCTACAACATCTGATCTGTCTCTGGGATGTCAATCAGAAAGTTTTTATGATCTGGGACCATGAACTGGAGTTGCAAACTTCTAACATTTATTTAATCACAAGACTATCTTGAAGAGGGGATCTAGTCAATCTTAATGGGTCCAGGCCTATTCGGGAAAGTGTGAACATGTTTCTCACTGAACACTTCCAAAAAGCACTAAAATCAAAGAGCGACAAGATAAAGATCATGAGCGTTCAGGATCTTGTGTTGAAAGTGTTGTTGTTTACCATCAATAGAGTGGTTGGGGCTCAAGCATGGCATGAGTCCAACAAGTCGAAGTTCCAGTATTCTATCGACTGTACAACACCAACTATCCCTAACTGGGTGGAAGCCATGAAGGTAAACATGAAGCACCAACTATCTAAAGGCAAGGAGGGAAAGCTGAAGTCATTCTTCTACGGTTCTGTTTTAGTGACATTCTTTTTGGAGCGGGTCACACTATTTCACTACTAGCTTCCTAAGGTTGAACTACCATTGCCACGAGACCTACAGATGGTCTGTTGGAGTGCATTGATGCCTAGGATTATTGCGGGCTAACAGATGTCATATAAGTTCACTTTCTTCTCGTGGGTATGGTGTAAGCCGATCGTAGTAGAGGATTGGCCCTATTGGGGTACCAACTTCTACGGCAGTCTAGATATGCTGCTCCCAGAGGGAGAAGAGTATGATGATGGAGGTAAGAACAAACAATTTCAATTTCAAATTTTTTATTGCTTTTGAAATACATGCATTCATGACATTTCGAATTTTGTAAATGCAGTTGTGGGTCTAGAGCGTCCTACCAGGATGTCCCCTATTTCCATGCACATTGCTCGGCAGTTTGATATCACTCCTTATGAGGAAGGAAGTGGTAATTAGGAGGAGATTGCGCGGAACCTCAAGGGATTGACCAACAATATCCTAGAGTGTGCCTAGGTGGGAGACATCCCACACCAGTATCAGAGACACACAGTGGGGGTACCAGACCAGATACACCGATTGTTGATTCGTGTAGTATGAGTAGTTACATGCTACAATGAGCACCATGCCAATTAGTTCATAGGTCTAGCATTCCACATTTTTTAGGCCTACGAGCCACGGATGTATTTGAAAACACATATTACTTTTTGGGGTTTTGATGTATCACAAACATTATCAACATATGCTATATTTTCTTACTTACTATGGTACAAATGTTTTGTTTTTTATTTTCACATGTTTCACAAATGTCTATCCAACACATAATTAGATAATGCATTTGTCAATGTATTCAGATGCCTAGGAATATGGTGATATGTAATGTAATCAAAATTTCTCTCCAATAGAAGAATGCGTAGATACATTCTCAATATCTGAGGGTTTCTGATGGAATATTGTCCGTTGAGTTGAATAACAACAAGTTGTGAATCGAGGTTGACAACCAATTCCCGAATGTCAAGAGCGATAACTTCTTACAACAACTCAATAACTGCACTATACTCAGCAATGTTATTAGTTGTTTGACCTAAACAAATAGCTTGAACATCAATCAACTCACCATGGGGGTCATAAATGGCCCATGTTGCAGATGATAGATTTTGGGTACTACTGGAAGCACCATTAGTGAAACCGATGTGAGGATGCACCAACATCTGCAAAGCAGGTAGAAACATAATAAGTAGGAAATATTCTTGCAAAACAACACACTAAACCACACTGCACAAAAATGAATAACAAACTATTATACAAAACTAGCCATGCAAGATGACCTAGGCATAGTAATTTTTGAGATTTTGAGAGAGACCATGCTTTGACTCGGGTAATTAATCAACTCAGATGAAACCCATAGTTTTACCATTGACATGACGAGTAAGAATCGACTCGGCCGAAGAATAGAGTACGAATCATATAAGGCTATGCCCCCATGCCCCCTGGTCAACGGAGGTTATGAGTCGTAAGATGAAAACCCCATTGTAATAATGGGCACTCGCTAAAAACTCAGGGAGGGAGAAAAAACCTGAATCTATGAAGCGATAAAGGTGCCCTTAGTTGAAATATCTTGACAATGTCAGGAGAAGCTGACATGTATTTGGGAAGAGGAGAAGAGAACTTCTCAAGACACATAGACATGACCGTCAGGCTAGAACCAAGATAGGCGGAGTAAGAATACGAGTCGAGAGATGAAATCAAAATAGAGAAATCAGAGGATACCAAAGGTGAAACCGAAGAAATATCCACATAATTAATTTTGGCTGGGCTTAATGGTATAATCTCGCCCCATGTATTAACAATATCTGGTGAGGGAATGACCCAAGGATCAGACTTGACCAAGATCATGTTGAAAAAGGCAACGTGAGGAGGTGGGAGCAGAAAAATACCGATGAAGGCAGGATATTAAAAGAGTCCTACCCCCACACTACCATAAGGAGCATGACTGTGCTTTACATAAGGAACATTGCCATCCAAGGAAGAAGAGGAAAAGAAGGACAGTGGGTTGACCATGACTATCTTTCCTCGATGGGGAAAATGAATCGCATGGAAAAGGGAGGAGGCTATAGCATGCATGGCATGGGTCCAACTCTGTCTGAGTAGAAGATCGTAGTTAAGATGAGTGTCAACAATCTCCACTTCGACGTGTACTATCTTTCCCTCCAAAGTAATGGCAAGGTTTGGAAGGACACCAGATGGTCGTGAATCACATCCATCAAAAGCTTCCAAAGTGTTAAGGGACTAGTTCAAAGTAGGAGAACCAATTGCCTTCCAACAAGTGATAGACATGATGCAGGTAGAAGCACTTTCATTGATGACAATCCTGTGAATGGTTTTATCATTTATGATCACCTAAATGAGAAAGGCAATCCGATAAGGTAAACGCGAAAAGTAGTTTTCCAAGTCAAAACAAATGAGATTAGAGTCAGTTGGATCAATACCCCTAATAGCTGACAATAATAATTTTTGCTGAGAGGGACAACTTTAAAGTGTTGGGTTGTGTTATATTCTTTCCACGACTAACCTACGTAGTGAACCGGGGG
>APFE030054564.1:10817-36027 GCA_000404065.3 Pinus taeda | reverse complement strand
AGCTGGTAGTCTCGGTCTTGAGATCCAGTGGGAAATCTCTGTGTATATGTGTTTTATGTGTTATGCTCTCGCATTTTTATTTTTCCTGTGATTTAGAATTTGTATGCAGGTAATTTCTGTACGGGGTTAAAACCTACATAAAGGACCTCAAGAGCAGAGATAGCCAACGGAGCTTGAGCCAAATATTGAACAATGTTATAAGGTTGAGTGACGTGAGCGTTTGTATTGTATGGGGATTTTTGTAGCACACCTCTAGAAGGTGGTCTAATGGCAGAATCAAGATTAGGTCACTCTATATGGAGAGGACCAAACCTGGATGGGGTAGAACAAGAAGGGGTTCCTTCTTTCTCTTTTCCTACTGTCAGGGTAGGAGTTTGATAATCTTTTGACTTGGTAGCCACGTTAATCAGTATATTCATCATGAAGAGTTCTAAAGCTTAGGAAGCGGATGACTGAGGCTAGTCTACCATTTCGGTCTACTAGGATGGAAAGGGCTCTTTCATGACAGCTGGGGTCCCTTGAAGCAAACGACTAACTTTGGATCGTCTCGGACAATCCTTAGTATAGTGATCCTCCTCACAGATGAGGCATGGATATTTGGGTTTCCATTGGGAAGCATCACCAATAGATGACTTAGGAGGGCCCTATTTTGGGGCATCGGCTTTACCCTTGCCTTTGCCTTTCTTCTTACCTTTACAGGATTTCTTTGATGTGGTAGACTGGAAAACGTGAACCTCTTAGGTTTTACTAGGGCCTGGTGAATTGTGAGAGGGATCATTGGAAGTAGTGTTGGAGACTGACTTCTGTTTGGAATAAGATTTTGAAGGGGTCTGAGTCACTAAACCAATTACTCCATCAACATGAGGTGTATCTAGAGATTTAGGTGTCGTCAGACCATATGATTGTCTGGGCACCTCGGGTAGCACATCATATAAAGTGCCAGATTATGAATAAATGAGGTCTAGATACTAGGCACACGTGATGGCTTGTTCCTAAGTGACGCATCCACCCAGAGCAATGTCCTCAACAATTTTGTTGATGAATGATTTGGTGAACCACTTAGTCAACAACTGATCAACAATCTCAAACTTAATCAGGCAATGCCTATGTCTCCATTCATGGATGTGGTCAGAGATGTGGGTCTCAGTATCTCGCTTGAGCGACGTTAGCAGATGGGTGCCAATTTCATAATGAACTGGCAAGTGGAAATTTGTGAGAAAGGCCATGGCAAGAGTGATAAAGTCATGATAGGTATTTCGAGGGAACTCTATGTACCACTTAGATGCAGCACCAGTAAGAGTTCACTGGAAAATTTGGAGATGAATGGAATCATTGATGTAGGAATTCGAGGAGCACTAGAGGTGACATGTCATCGCATTGGCTTATGAATCCTCTTTCGCTTTTCCATCAGACTTTGGAAAATTGCTCAGGATCTTGGATGGGACTAGAGCCAATATGGTGAAAGAAGAATCGAGTCATTCATGAGCCTAGACACATCTGGCAATTCCAGTGTAGCCAAGAATAGAAATTCAGTATTGAAAGATATTTGAGGTCAATAAGCAGACACGGTTGGTGAGACCCATCCCTACTGGTAAGGATTTTGTCCCCATAGTGGAGGGTTTTGTCCATATGGGATTTGATTTTGCCCTCACTATAGGCTACCTTGCCCAAAGGGAGGGTTCTCACCTTGAAATCCTAGAAACTATCCAGCCATAGGTTGCTAATAAGCAACATATGGGTTAAAAGGATGTTGAGCCTGCTGGCCTTGGACATATGGATTTTGCACTTGATGCCCCTAAGAATAAGGGTATTGAGCTTGTTTCCCCTAGACAAAAGGGTTTTGGACCTGCTTCCGTTGGACAAAAGGATGTTGAACCTATTGCCCTTGGACATAAGGATTTTGTGCCTGTTGTTGCAAGACCAGACCTTGACCCTGCCCTTGCAAAGTTTGACCCTGTTGATATGAGTATAAGGGTTGATGCTGCCAAGGTTGACCTTGTTGCTGTAAGTGTCTGACCTTCCGGCTGCAAAGGTTGTCCCTGCGGCTTCATAGGTTGATCTTGTGAAGGAATATGCTAGGAGGATTGCGACACATACTGCACTTGCAGCTATATGTTTTACTGCAATAGTTGCGAGGGTTTCCCCTGCAATTGTTGCAATTGTCCTTGTTGTGGCATTATCTTCCCTTCCTGGTGCATGGATGGCCATTGCTGGAAAAAATGTTGCCCTTGTTACTTCAGAATCTATCCTTGTTGCTACAAGGGTACTTGAACATTTCCTGGAATGACACATTGAAATTTTCCAAACTGTATCTGCCCAAATCCACCCAGCGTGGCAGATGGACCAGGCTAAACATAATGTCTATGCTGAGGGATGTAGGGTGGATAAACCATTGCTTGTGAACCATATGGAACATAAGGAGGTTGGTATTGAACCTGAGCCATATTAGGCTGCTGATACTGGATGTTACTTGACCCAAATGGATCAACAGGGTTTAGTTGTTGGTACTAGACATTACTCGATCTAGCAAGACCAATAATGTTTAGAATGGCACCCCAAGACGGTTGGTTCATTCAATCCATGTGAGCTTGTGAGACACTCAAATTGGTTGTGCCATACATCATAGAAACATTTAGACTTTCCCCCCAGGTAGTGGCATACCCTGCCCACTTATAGGAGGGATCGAATAACTGATAGAGACATGAATCGAGACTATGGGTTGAACTAGATGGGTTACATGGATGGTGGGTTGAACCATAATTGAAGTAATTGCAGAATGCACCATCAGTTGAGAGGTCGGGCTCTAAATGAACAAAACTGAGGTAGGCATAGCACTAGATGCCTAGATAGGGTTGTGATATAGTGATGAGGCATTAGGCGTACTTGAAACCAACTGAGTCAACATCAAGTAATTACATGGTAAAATAGGATGAACACTAGTCAGAATGATTCCCATGTAAGGGAAACATTCAGGAGGAAATGATATTCCTAGTCCTTGACTATGCATGGAGTGGAAACTTCTGAGTGACCCAGAGAGGAGACTGGGATTTTGCCTTCTGATTTCATGGGTGAAAATAGGCGACCACAGACTATCGAAGATGTTTGAGGGGATAATCCGAAAGGAATAACCAGCTGATTATGCAGACTATACAGATGCTGTGGTGATATCACAACAGGATCAAACAAAGGATTCAAAGGATAAACAACCAATATAGGCTAACATTCAGAAGTCAGTGGACTCTCAGGAGTTGGGTTAGGATTATCGAAGATTCAGGGCCAATGTGAGAAAGTGACCCAGTATCTGAGGGAGGGGGAGGATGAGATGACCAAGGTTGAATGCTCAAAACAATTCCAAGTTTAACACCTTGGTCCTCAAGTGACAGTGGAATTCTAAGAAAAGGCTCCTCAGATGATCTTTGAGACAAAGGAGAGGAAAAGGAACTAGACAAACCTGATGGTTTAGCCACAATGATTTTATCACAATTAAGTAGAAGAGAGAGATATATTCTAAGGCTTTAAAATGTATTTAAAGGTATAGTCATGATGTGGTGTGGAAGAAGGCTAACAATAATGTTATATGATAGTGGGAAATATTTTTTTAAGACACAAAAACAAACCGTTTCTCTTTCATGTATTAAGAGTCGAGAAAGAAGAAAAGGTGACTCTATTACTTTTGGTTTGAAACGAGCTCGAAAGGACAAGTGCTTGAATGATATTTTATATTTAAGGAGTCAAAAAGATCAAAATGACTACTCAGGATGATCTAGGAAAAAATAATTACCAAGTAACCATGAATAGCAGAATACTTCCATGTGGACCAAGAAGTACGGGCAGACAATCTCCTCGAATGCTATGTTTGGTGTATCACATTTAGAAGGTAGTAGACTTAGCTTCTTATGGATAAAGGATTGCAACCTAGTGGGGTATCCCTTTATATACGTGATGGTACGGGGAGCACAAGTTTGTACTAGTGTTGTCTAGTGCTAAAGCGAACAACAACTACTAGGTTTAAAGATGCTAGAACACGTCCTAGCCTAGACCTTCTAAATGTGATCGTTAGGTTTCAAATGTGCCTTAGTTTAATTGAATACATTTTAAATTTTATCTTGAAATTATGTCTTAGTTTTCAGGCCTGATCAATGTGACTTGAAATTATATGCATCTAAATGAGACAACATTGTTTCAATTTGATGAATTGTTTACAGTAATGAAAGTAGAAAACAAACTTAGTGCAACAAACAAGTAATTAAAAGAAAAATTACCTTTCACTATTTTGGCTTTTGAAAACAAAATGATGAAAAACTCTTTCCAATTCCTATCTTTCCTATCAAACTAACCTCAAGTAGTCCTTTCGCTAGAAAAGAGAATTCATTTATTCTCCAATGCAAATGATGATACAACTCTAGTCTTCAATGATGCTAACTAACCTAACATTATTGATTCAGGAAACTAGAATTATGTATTTTTCAATGAAATGAGAAATCAAATCTTTCACAAACACTTCTATGAAATTTTTTCAAAACAATCAACCTCAAGAAGATGCAAAGAACAAAAGATAATTCCTTCCAAACTAATGACGTGAAGACTCCACCAAAAACAAGGTGAGCAATGTGATCTATGCTCGAAAAGAGACGCTCGATCAACAAACAAAACTTTTCAAACTTTTTAAATGGAAATCGAGGCAAGAAAAGGACCAAAGACGAAATGCAAGGAGCAACTTAACTAACAACTTAACTAGTTGAGCACACAAATAGGTGAATGGTTGATGACCTAGATGCCCTAGGGCTACAAACCATCCAAGGACTCAAGAAACAAGGTGAAGAAATGGCAAACCAAACAAGCATATAAACCAAGCTAAAGGAGCTTTCCAGTCAGGGAGGACACAATCAAAACAAGCTAAGAGGCAAAAATCAAGAGGGAAAGACACACTAGTTATGATCTAGGGGAAACCCTGATCTTCACCTACAGGAATCAGTGTGACTGCCTAACTGACAACAAGCACCAGAAGGGGGTCAACGTGACTATTTTTGAGAAACTCATGCTAATTGGTACAACTGTCAGAAAATTAAACACATAAACCGAGGATTCAAGGAAAAAAAATTCAAAGGTTAAAACCAGACTTTCCACTATAAATTTTAGACTCAGAGCAGTAAACCAGGAAGAGCAAAGAACACTAAAGGGAAATGATGATACTAGAAAAATTCACACAACCATTAAATAAAAATCAATCAAACAGAAGGATCTCCCCAGTGTAGTCGCCAATTTGTGATGTAGGTAAATTCTCATTGTGGACACAAACAATTCCTCTAGCCTGAGAGAGAGAGTCTAACCACAAACAAACAATCTATGAAAAATTTCCCTAAGCTAGAATCAAATAAGAGGGCCTACCTTTTAGAACACTATTTGGCTTGGTGATGATCCTGCTTCCACACTCCAACTAGTTTTTGTTTCCTTCCTTCATATCCCTGAAACAAGCAAAGAAGGAACAACAACAAATGCGATAGCATACAAATTGTATTCAACCTACTTAATAGGTCAAGGAACATTAAGCCATCAAATGTAAGATAACACTTCAATGTAGGATATTAATCAATAGTTGTATTCATATAAGTTCAGAAAGAGATTACAACCAATGCCTTGACATTGCTAGTCTTCTCCAACGTATCCGGGTTCACATACTTCTGCTAGCATCTCATGGATACCCAACAATGGATGTTTTAAGGCCTCTTCCATTTAATCTCACATGAAACAAAACACACTATTCTCCCTCAAACATCAACTAGAGAGCTACAATCTATAGATGTCTTGCTGATTATTCAAGCCCCAAAAATACCAATACTCCAAAGTAGTGAAGCTTGTAAAAGGAGGGGTTTATATAGCTCGGATAAAGGGGAGAGGGTTCCTCTTGTCATGGGAGAAGGCTTTATCTCTTGGGTTGGTTCCATCCTAATAGGGGAAAGGAGCCCAAACTGACTTCCTCAGCTCCATCCAGCCCACCCATTTACAAGACTTCCATTACGAAGCTGCTAGACCTGGAAGTTTTGACTCCATATTTAAAAAACTTTCCAAACGAGGATCAGCGTGAGTAAGGAAAGGCTCAGTAGCATCATATGGCACTAGTCCTAGTTTTATCCTCTGCAAATCGGTGCGAGGAGGAAATAGGTCATTAGCGCTAGTCTTGTAAACTATGGTAAAAGGAATATTCTTGGGAAATGATGCAAAAGGGAATTCTTCTGCTCATGAAGAGGGACACGATGGGAGTTTGATCATGATGGGAAAGAATATAGGGTTCATTGTAGAGGTCCTCTAGGATTGTGGAATGGGGAGTGTAGGGACAGTGACAAAATGATGTGTTGTAGGGCCATGCCGCCATCACAGAATGTCATCATCCATTTGCTTTGCAATATATATAGTAGCTAGAACTAGTTGTAGAAATTGATGCTCATAACAAGGAGTCCCTACATAGGTTGGAGATTCCACCTTCCAAGAGTGCTACTGAGACTGAGGGAGATGGGATTCCCATTAATGGGCCACTAGTGAAAGGCTTCTTTGATGAAGACTATCTCTGGTTGGTAGAGTGTTAGGTAAAGAGGAGAGTTTGGGCCACTGGTTCTAGGAGTCCTTCTAAAATAATGTTGTCATGACATTGCACACTTCCAACAAGAAATGATCATTGATTAAATATTTTTTTCTCCATGCCACATTCCACATACGAGATCCTTGAGGGCCTTCTAACATTCAAAGAAGTTGGGAAGAAGGGAGGCCTTAAACATATCTATTGTATGACATTCAACACCATGGTACTAAGGGTTTCTTTATCTAGTGCCACAATGTCTTGGCACTTAATGCCTAGCTTAAGTTGTCGGATCTCGTATTCCTAGACCCCTTTAGCTTTAGGAAGGCACCCCTTATCCCAAAAGACCAATGCTCGTCTTCTCTCCATATTGGCACCTGCCCATAGGAAGGAGCATTGAAGGCTGTGAAGCATGTCAAGAATATATTTAGGAGATGGTAGAGTTCAGGGAAAATAGGTAGCCTTGGATTGGAGGATAGATTTCAAAAGGATTAATCTTCTAGCAAAATCTAGGGACTTGAAGATTCAACATGAGGTTTTTCTTCAAATTTTAGAAGGATCTCTTCCCATAATGATAAGCAGAGAGGATTGGAAATGGGCAGGGGGCTAAGTATTTGGATGGAAGGGAGCTCTTCTTGAAACACATCATATGAGATAATTGGAGTTGAATGTACGGAGGGGTGGTAAAGAATAATATTTTAGATTTAGATTTATTTTTATTTGTGCCTCGAGATGCAACAAAGGTATTTGATATTTATTTTAATTACTCTAGCTCTTGGATGCAAGGGTAGCGCTTGAGGAGGGTATCATCCACAAATTGTTGGTGAGTTAAGAGTTCTTGAGAGGATCCAAGGGGGAGACCTAAAAGACACTGGTGAAGAATAGCATGCTTTATGGAATGGCTTAGACGTTTGGTAGCAAGTAAGACGATGTAGGGAGAGAGTGGGTCTCCTTGTCAGATACCCCTGGATGGGGTGAGGGTAGGTGAGGGTAAGCCATTAACCAGATTGAAAAGAATGCTTTCAAGTTAACGTCCATCACCGAGGAAACCCATTTATCATTAATTCCATAAGCCTTAAGAGTGTGACAGATGAATTTCCAACTGACTTTGTCAAAATATTTTAATATGTAGTGTTTTAATATCATACCTAATTTCTTTCTAGAGTGAGGTGAGTGGATGTGCTTAAACAAGGATGGTGTTGTCTAGGATGTGTCTCGCTTATACATTTCCTATTTTATTAGGATAGATAAGAGTGGGGAGGAGCAAGTTAATTTTGTTTGCAGTGGCTTTTGAGATGATTTTATAAATGACATTACAAAGAGATGTCAGACTCAAGTCAGTAGGAGAAGAAGTTTTAGTAGATTTGAGCATGTGAAAGTTGGATTGAAGGGAAAAGGTAGTGAGGTGGAGCATTAGGAATATTCTATCACTTTCTAGGCATATTTGTCTAGAATATCAAAACAAAATTGGAAGATGCCTTCTATGAATCCATCAAGGCTTGGGCACTTGTCTCTTGACATACTCATGACCACTTCCACCACCTCTTGGAAGGTGATTTCCTTGAGGAATGGGGAATTATGGTTTGTTGAGACAAACAATGAAATATTTTGTGTAATATTTTGAATGTTATTCTTTCTTTTAGGGGTTCGCTCTGTCAGAAGCATTTTGAAGTACTGATAGATTTCTTGTGATATATCTTCATGATCTTCCACATACTGATTTTTTATGTTGTACAAGTGATGGATATGATTGTGTTCCCTATAGTTAAGCATGTATTTGTGGAAGAAATTTGTGTTGTGCTATCCTTCCTTGATCCATTTTAGTCTGGATTTCTTTCTGTATAGGATATCCTTTTGGCCTAATGATTCATCTAATTTATGTCATAGGACCCTTTTGGCTGCCTTTCATTCTTCTATTTTTCCCTCTGCAATTATGATTTTCTACACTACTATCATTTATTCATGTAGCTTGAGCTTTCCTTGGAGGATGTTGCTGAAGTCTTTAATTTTCCACACTTTTAATTTCTACTTGATAAATTTTAATCACTTTCGAAAGTGATAGATGATGCACCCTAGGGTAGAAGAAAATTCTTGCCACCAAGTTTACATCAAGTTAGAGAGGAATTCCAGATGACACAACCAAAATTCGTTGAAGCATAAGGGTTTGTTATGGAGTGCTGCAAACCATCCAAGATGAAGTTTAATTAACCAATGATCATAGCCATAGCTTTGGAGGATTACGACTTCAAATTTGATGCGTGTTAGAAAAATAGATTCCAAGAGGAGAAATCAATCAAGCCTTTAAGCCACCTTTTGGGATCCCCCTCTTTTGTTGTTCCATGTGTGGATTCCATTTGAGGTGTGTATGTATATCATATTACATTTGTGAATGAAGGAATTGAAGATTGAAACTTCCTCTTTGAGCCATATGACACCTCCCTATTTTACCTACAAAGATATCAACAAGTTTGAGATCCCTTGCCAGAATCCATTGTTCATGCTGGACAGATGGGTAATTGTGGAAAGGTTGGATATAAAATATTTTTTTTGCTGAGAAAGGATAGGAGCCTAAACATAGGACATGAAGCCATATGGAGAGGAGCATATTGTTTGAGAGCAAGTTGTGACAATTCTGGGTAGGGAGAAGGATTCTTTGAGGGTGACCGTTGAAGGATTCAAAGGAATTGATAGAGCACCAAAGGTGTCAACTACATAGTGGGTGATCATATCACATTTTTTCCAAAAGGTGTGAACCATTTAGTAGAGGCTATGGTGAGAGAATTTTACTTCTTGGAGCAACAAGATGTTTGGTTCTTTCTTGGAGAACTTGTTTTTCAGGATCTTACATTTGGATTTGTCATTTAAAACCCTAACATTCCAAGAGATGAATTTCATCACTAGGCTTTGGAGATAAGAGGGAAGAGTGAGGTGATGGGAGACACTCTCCCTAATTTGGTTGTTTTTTTTTCTTCCTTTTTTCTTAGGCTCTATGACTAGGATGGAGTAGTCTTAGGGAATATTCCATTTAATTCATAGTAAGGAAAAGTAAGTGGAGGGAGAAGGGGAGATACTTGGTGGAGTTACTCGATGTAGGAACATGTCTTGATGGAATATATATGATTGTGCTCATTTGAATTTGATCTTCAGGAATGGTTGCAGTGTCCATGTTTTACCATTCCTCTGCAATTTTCTATAGATACATATCTTGCAATTCCAAATCCTCCATATCTTCTTCTTCCATTGGCGACGAAAGATCTTGCTTGGAATTCTTGTCTGTAGGAGTGAGTTCTTGACTTGGAGGGGCTAGATCTAGTCATGTACTAGCTTGATCTTTCAGAGGGGGTTGTTCCAAAGGTTTTTCTATTAGTGGTGTCTCCTAGTTCAATGAATTTTCCTCTTTTGAATGCTAGAGAACTGTGTATATATTAGTTCCTTTATTTCCCTCATGGGAAGGGTTCTATCATCACCTTTGAGTTGCTCTTCTTCTTCCTGGGAATCCTTCTTCTGAGGAGTGTTGATTAGTTGATCTATTGCTAGTGCAGTTGATTGAGGTTGTTTTGTATGGAAATCTCTAAAGAGGTGTCCATATGCACGCCAATGATGACACCTTAAGGGGATTTGTTCATAGTCGATTAGTTGATCCCATATTATGCCTTCGCAACTCAAGTGTATGCTTTCATGCAATTGTTTTGTGAGATCCATGTACACACATAATTTGGCATATGATGTGTACTTACAAGTTTTGGTGATGTCTCAAAGTATAACTAATTTCCCTATTTTGTTGCTGATGAGAGCCATGATCTTTCGATCCTGATACTCTTGTGACAAGGAGTATAGTCTGATCCAAACATGTAGGAATGAGAAATGTTCCTTTTCTAGGTTAAATTTTGGTACCCAAGGCTTCATGAAGAGGCCTGCCAAATTCATGAAGTAGGGACCCGCCTTGAGGATGTGATTCCTATCTTCCATGTTGTTCAAAACCATGTTGAAAAATCCTCTAGATCCCACATTAAGCTCTACTTATCCCTTGATATCTAGTTTTGTTGGCATTATGTTTCTGGTATGGTTATACAGATGTTGTGCTTGATAGCAACACCCATGGCATGGATCTCAATATGATGAGAATTAAAAAATACGCAGGAGAAAAGCTCACGGAATTTTATGTAGAGAAAAGTTTATAAAAGTTTATTTCATGTGGAGAAAAGTTCACGGAATTTTATGCACAGAAAAGTTTATTTCATGTGGGAAAACTTACCTTTGGTCCATGGTAGTTAGTCCTTGGAATTTGAACCTATGGTTTTTGGACCATGGCATCTCGACAGACGTGTTGATCCCTAGTATTGAGTTGATGGTATTGGTTTGTTATGGTTTTGGCTTGTGGTATTGGTCTATGATTTGAGGAAGAGCTTGCCTATATAAAGCAAAGGAGGCTTGTGTATGCTTTTGGGTTGAATATCTTAAGATCTGAAATATTGGGTTATTGTTTCAAAAGCTCGATCTATATGAAAGTGAAGTGGAAAGCGAATCTGTAAAGGGTGATCTCTCGAGCGCTGCAGCTGCGGAAGTGCGGAGGCGCCGCAGGAGACGCCGCAGGAGGCGCCGCAGGAAACGCCACAGAAGGTGTTCTCGGTTTAGTTTTCTGTTATTGTGGATCTTGTTATCTCGGTGACTTACTGGTACTTGATGATCATCTGATATTTATGGATCCAGTTTGAAAATTTATGAAAAGTAGTCCTTGAAAGAAAAGATGTAGGGGGTTGTAGCTCCCTTCCACGAGAGACTGGAAAACGAGAGAGAGTTGTAGCTCTCTGCTGGTTGCAGCCTGCGTACTAGTAAAAGACTGCACGAGTACAAGACCATTGTAAAAAGAGTTTCTAATTTGAAAGAAGATAGAGACATATTGCAGCAGGTGGTTTTCACCCACATTGGGTTTCCACCTTATATCTGGTGTTCTTTGATGTGAGTGTCTGTTTTTCTTGTTCATGCTCATTGTTTTATGGTACTGTTATGCAAAAATAATTCGAAGTATAAATAAGGAAGAATTGTTAAAAGGACTAGATAATACTGATTCACCCCCCTCTCAGTATTATTTTCAACAAGTTTTTCTGTCGCCAATTAATTACGGTCTGTTCGGAAGGTGAAGGCCCGTTGAATTTGCAAATGATCACTTGCACTTTCATGTGTTTGACTATGTAACTAGGTTTTTTAGGGGGGATTTCCGAGCAAGGGATATCTTGGGTTTGTGGGGGACAAGGACTTCTTGTGGGCTCTCGTCCCGAACCTAAACTAGCTGATGTATTGGCATTTTGGGTAGCTACGAAATTTGCAGATTTATGCAACTACTACTAAGAAGGTCAATTAGTTACCAACAATATGAAAGAGGGGTAGTGTCCCCCCAATGGGTGCACCATTGTAATGGGATAAACTATTGCGACATAGTATGCAGATCAAACCTAACTTTAATCACCCTTGTTCAATGACCATGGGTGACTTAACACACTTACACTAATTGAATTGAAACCAAAATGCTTATATTTTCTACCTAATTTTTTAAATATTCTTGGCTAAATAATGCTTATTATATTAGGGTTTCAATCGAGTTGTGGTAAATGCCATCCATTAGGTTGCTTATTAGAAGAAGAATATTGGTTTAACTTGAAATCTAAACTCTACACTTCATATTTTTCCATAACTTAATTAAAAATCTACAAACCTAGCAACGACTATGTTTTTAATGCAATTGGTTTAATTTTTTTTATTTTTTATTTTTACTTTTCAAATAAACCTATTTATTAATGCAATTGATTTTAATTTTTTAAATTTTTTTAACTTTTTAAATAGCTGGAGACTAATTGCTTTACATTTATTCCACTTGTTTATGATAGTTATATATAGTTTATGACAAATATTTGTACATGTTTTAAATTATGAATAGAATTTATCCATATTTGATCAGAATAAATAGAGGTAGGAAATAATTGATTAAACAATTATATGACTGTTAAAATCAAATGCTGTAATTGTTATATAAAATAATGTTTATCTTTCTATAGAAAGTAAAATGCAAAACAATTATGTGTTGTTTCATCTTAAATATATAAGAGAAATGCATTATTGGTACTTTGATTGTCTAACCCTAAGAATAGCCCTGTGCTAGGCTACGCATCACCGAGGCTGAGGAAGGAAAACACAACTGTTTTATAGAAATACTCAACTGGTATGCGATTCAGAAATATATGGCGACCCAAGGTAGCGGGCCCAATTTTTTGCTGAGTTTGGGCAGAGTTGTTCCCCACCGAAAGCATACATATGTTCTTTGACAGACGGTTGTTTAAGGATATGATTCTTTATTGCATTAATTTTCCTTGGGAGGAAAACTCAATGCTTCAGTCATATAGATAGACAAATACTTTTGCCGAAGGCTCTGAAAACAGAAATCAAAAGTAAAAGACGACACTTCGGATAATAACGAATATTTCAAGAAACGTATTGCTGTTATTCACAATAAAGATGACACTTCGGATCATAAGGAATATTTCAAGAAATGTATTGCTGTTATTGACAATAATCACATGACAATCTCCCGCCCATCATTTGGAGGGTTTCTGAGTCCTTTCTCACCATGTAGCTGGACCAAATGAGATATCAGTTGCATGCTCTTTCGAATCTTCTTCTTTTCATAATTGCGGTTAGGCGGGTATCCTTGGTCGGTCTATTCTGATTTTTCTGGTAGTATATTTGTTATTTCTTGTCCATATCTGTTTTCCAATGTCTAGATCAGGTTCGGGTGTCGTATTCATGATGTGTAATACTACGTCTGGTAGTTGCTCCTTTAAACATTTGGATTCAAGGATTATTGCATTCTGCATTAATCTGCTTAAACTGGACACGAACCTTTACCAGAGGACCTGTAGTTTTTACACTGAGATGGCCCCGATGGGGGCACGGGACCCCTTGGAATCGATTCAAACAACCCGTTCCTCATCTGAATATTGTTATTATTTTCCACTGGATCTGCCTGAACTATGAACTTTAATTTCAGCGGCTGCAAGCCGAACCTTCACGGACCATCGTGGCCACCATAATCATGGCAATCAATATTACCAGTCGTGCTGCTATTCTCATTTCCATCTCACTGCAAACTATACAATTCTTCTCGTCGGAGTCCCAGAAGAAGGTATCGATTGCACTAATAAGAATATCAGAAGAATAGCAATAATATGAGCGTATCCCAGTCTTTACATGCAAATATATATTGGGAGGGAGAACAAGGCAGACTTGACAATATGATCTTTGGCGATTCGTTTGACGTATTCAATGGAATGGGGCGGACTTGCAAAGTCATCGAAAATGAGTCTGGTTCTGTTAACCTAAGTCTTCTGCACCCCCCGCCAGTAAATTTTGACTTTGAATTTCCGTTCTTTAACAAAGGAGTCATCTAACGAGGGGGACGAATTGACTGGAATGGGTGGCCAGAATTTAGGCAAAACAAATTCAAAAAACTATTGTAGAGACACTGTTTGAATCTTGTTTTTGATAATAGAAATGGGTTCAACACCATTAAAAACATCCAGAAAGCAAGTTTAACAATTATAACATGGATTTACAAAAATCCTTGCCAAATTTTCTCTCCAGACAATTCCAACAACTAGTTTCTCTCCAGACAATTCCAACAACTAGTTAAACTAGGGCATTAACAAACGTCTCTCTGAAAACACGTGGTTGGACTTATCCCACCACGGTATATCTTTCTTGGTCAGTTATTTCAAGTCCGTCTCCAGCCGTGGGATTATTCAAAACATGTTGCAATCGTCAGTCCTTATTTAAAATAAAGGAAAATATTTCAAAAATAAAATCAATTATCGGTGGAACTTTAGATTTTTATAGTGAGAGAATATTTAATTTAATAAGGAAGAAATATTGATTTTTTTGTGTGTAATTGAGAAGTTAATTTCTTTTAGGTGTAGGTGTAAAGTAATTAGGTAGAAAATTTTAAATGTTGTCTAAATTTATTAAAAAAAATTGATAATATGTAAATATTTAAATGTTTGCTTATATCACAAGCCCAAAAATTATAATGCATTTCACAACCAAAATATTTTATAACAATATGACAACATTTTTACTAATGCATATTCATCCCAATTTTTCCGTGGATACTATTAACTTGTGAAAAATACGCCCTGTTACAATAACATGGCCAATACCATAGCTTATCAATACCACATGGCAAAAAAACAGAACTTAATTCACAATCAAAATATTTTATAACAATAACTTTCATAGTAAAAGTATTTTATTTTAATTCAATTTTATAACATTTTTTTAATTTAATCTAAACGGAAAAGGGTTACAATTATTTTTGAAATATAACTAAATCCTTTATCACGACTACTAAAAATATTCCCATAGAAATTAAATTAAGGTTTTAATTAATTAAAAATGACTATATATATATAAACCAACATAGATCCATCTTACCTCGGGATCGTGAGGGATGAAAGCATGCAAAGTTAGTACCAATAATAGGTTAAAGATAATACATGATTTTTAAAAGTTTTTCATTATTCTATTTTTGTTGATATGATTGATCCAAAATAAAGATTTAATATTTGAAAACCATTTCAGTTTTTTAATTTAGATACTTTCTTAAACACAATACAATGTGATCAAATTTAAGAGAGAGAAGGGGGAGGGGCAGGAGAGAAAGTGAGGGAAATAGTAGCAAATATGGTGGGAAGAGAGAAAGAGAGAGAAAGAGAGAGAGAGGGAGGTGGGAGAGAGGGAGAGAGAGGAAGGAAGAGAGAGAAGGGACATAGAGAAGGAGAGAAGGAGAGAGATAGAAAGAGAAGGATTTGGAGGGGGAGAGGGGTAGGAAAGAAAAAAACATAGAGAGATAGAGGTGGTGAGAGAGAGAGATTGGGATTGACAAGGGAGGGATGGAGAGAAATTGAGTGAGAGAGGAGGGGAGCGAAGGCAGAGAAGAGAGGAGAGAGACCATGAGAGAAGGCAAGTAGAGATTGATGTAGACATAGAGATCTAGAAGAGAGAGGAAGGAGAGTGGGAGGGAGATAGTAACAGAGTGGGAGGAAAGAGAGAGAGAGAGAGAGAGAGAGAGATGGAGGGGGAAAGGAGGAGGGAGGTGGGAGAGAAGGAAGAGAGGAATAAATCAAGAGAGAGATTGAATTGGAGGGGAGAGAGAGGGAGGGAAGAAGAAATACATAGAGGGAGAATGGTGGAGAGAGAGGGAGTGACAAGGGAGAAATGGAGAGAGAGTGAGGGAGAGAGGGGAGTGGGAGGGAAGAGAGAGAATGAGAGAGATAGATAAGGACAGAAGGGGAAGAGAGAGAGAGAAGGGCTAGAAAGGGAGAGGAAGAGGGAGCGAGAGATAGATAGATATGGAGAGAGAGTGTGTATGTTTTGGCCGTGAGATAGAGAGAGGGAATAATAAAGAGACACATAAATAGAAGTATATGTATTACCCAATATTATATAACCAACCTAGGTCAATCTTAAAACTGGATCTATCAAGCATCGAGAAGGATCTAATCTCTCGAGATGAAAGCCTTTCCTCAAGTTTTCCACTCAAAAAAGAGGTTTTCACCTCGAGAGATTGGATGCCTATTAGCGCTTGATAGATCTAGGGTTAAGATAGATCTAGGATGGTAATATAAAATATATAAAAAAAAAATTGAAAACATGGAAGATCAAAGTAACCACTACAATTATGTATATATGATGTCAATTCACTTGAATTTTTTTAATTAAATCACTTTATATTATAATGGATTTGAAGAGTGGAGGTTGGGGTTTATATCTGCTTCTTTTCTTTAACCACTTTTTAGGCAAGTTCAAAACTTGAGGTAACAATGTGACATGCATGCTAGCATAAGCCTGCGTATTAAAGGCAAATGAAGCATCCAATTGAGTACATAGTTTGAGTTGTAAGTCTGATTTCATTGGCATAACGATATAATATCATAGGAACAATTACATAATTTATTTTCTATGCGCTTACATGTCTGAAGCAATGAATTATTGATATATAGACTGTAGAACAACCTAACAACTTTGTGAATTATTGATATATAGACTATAGAACAACCTAATAACTTCGTATCAAATGCATTCACATAGGAACTAAATTTTTCGTGTTGTAGATAATAAATAAAATGCAATTTTATTATATTCAATGGATGTGTTTTCATTATATAAATGAATGTTTAAGGTTATGGACAAAGTTTAGGTTTAGCAACTATTGCTATGAAGTTGATCATCTCTCGTAGGTTTATTTCCTGTAGGTTTATGTGAAATTATCCTTTGAAATGCAAGTAATCCCTCCTTGTATCAAATTTATTATGCAAGGAACACAACATGACAAAAATTCTTATTGTAATGTGTTTGAGATAAGTCTATCCGCATATATCAACTACATTTACTCGTGTGGTTATGCTAGTAATTACTAATAATTAAATTAAAATTCCAAAAAACTATTCAATATATATGAAACATATACCCATTACCGTGTTAAATTTTATTTGTAAAGTTCTATGATGTAAGGTTAAATAAAATAGAAAATAAATATAATAAAATACAGTTAACCAAAGTCCTTTGATTATGTATACAATCCATTTATTTCTTTATTTCCTTTGTTAATGCATTATTGTCTTTTCTTCCCCTTCTCATTATGTCACCACTATTGAACTGTTATTTAAAAGAAGTAACCATGTTTATTATTCGTATTTCTATTTTATTTATTTTGATAGTTAAATATTATTTAAAAATATTTAAAAATAAAAATAAAAAGACAATTAAAAAAAAATATTCAATCATTCTCTTCTAGATAATAGAAGCATTTAACTAATTTTACAGAAGAAGTTAATTATATAAGAAAATTTATTATTAGTGGCAATAGTATACAAATGAAGTTGTAGGAGATGGGGAGGGTCAATAGTGAAAAGATAATAATAAAAAAAATAGTGTTAGAATTAGGCTAATGATTGAGACTAAGTTGACAAAATGGAGGGGTCTCACGCTCATAGAAAAGGAAAATAGAGGATAGGTAGAGATTATTGAGACTCTAGGAAAAACCCAACTAGTGAGGTGCATCAACAAGAAACATAGTAGAAGGAATAAGAACACTAACATAAAAAGGATGAGAATTCATAATATGAGTAAGAAATATAAGTAAAGAGCCAATAACATGACTGAAATCAACAAAAATTGAAAAATAAAATCAAAATCAACGCATAGAAGATGCTCCACCAAAGATTACACCAACCCATGTTTCCAACATCCCATTCTTAATAATTATAATAAAACTAATAGATTAGATAATTACCATGTATTTTATCACCATCTTAGCATAGGATGAAGACTATTATATCACAATCATGCATGAGTGTGAGAAAAACTTTCGCATGTTATAATACATCAGTATTTATTTATAGGAGAAAATTATAAATATCATGATCCACTTCTATAGCCATATAGATCTAAAATAAAATGAGGTGAGTATCAACCCAAATAAACTAGTACAACGGCACAATCCGTAACAAAAATGGACCCAAAAGCACCATTACATTCTTGGGCATTGTAGGCATCTAATATAACCTATGTCCCCATCTCCACGCAAGGGATTTATTATGGTAACATTTCCACGTCACATATTATATGAAAGAAGGAAATATTGCAACCACTAATGAAAAATGACAAATAGATGAATTTGGATGAGATGCTTGAGGAAGTAGGAATCTAGGGCATGAAAAGCTCACACTAGAGGTCTAAGTTGAAGTAGTTTATGGAAAAGTCATTTATATGTGGGTTCCATCATAGAAGTGGATTCTACGATTGGTTAAATACCTTATAAACTCCCTTCATTGAGATTGTAAGGAAATTGTACCATGTAGTACAACAAATAAAAAATGGGAAACATAACCTAAAAAAGTTAATTGAATCACATAATAGTTATCAAATACATGATTGTCTAGAGACCATTTGTGACACCATTATACAAATGGAAGAAAAGTGAATATATATATATATATATATATATATATGGCACTAAGAAAATCATGATTTAGATGGTCTTCTCAAGAGCATGATCAACTATGGAGTATTTTCTCATTCAAAATTTATTATATATAGTATAAATAAACTATTATGTTGATAAGGGTATATATTAAAAAATGCATTTAAACTTTTAGAAAATTTGTAAAGCATGTTAATTCATCTCGGAAGGGAGGTCATTCCCTAATCTTGCACTACCAAAATGGTGAGGGGGAGCATTTGCATATACACATTCTTTCGCATTGGAGTTGTTCAAGGAGGAATGTTCTTATAATCCTTCCACTCGTTGATGAATATTTGACACTACATATTTAGTTATTCTTTTAGTGGTTTTGTGATCGGTTCCAAAGTACATAATTGTGTTCACACTAGCTATTATACGATATAACCAAATTTGTAAATTCAAAACATCTTCCTAAAGGATGGAAATGTGCTCCATTAACCGTCCAACCTCATCACTATGAGGAGACGTATTTATGGCCCAAAATATCTTATGATCTGAATGATATGGAAAGAGAAAACTTTGAAGAAGATTTCCATGATGTGAACCTAGGCTTAGTTCATCCTTCCTTTCCCAAGATTTCTAAGTCAACCACCCTTGTGCATGATATTGGTGAAGCCAACATTGCAAAAATTATAAGAATGCAAACCTCACATTCTTATCTAAAATAGAAGTTAATAATTGACTTAAATTGTATAAGGACACGGAGGACTTTTCAATATTTATTGCCAAAGTATTCTCCGCCCCAACATGAGAACCTTGCCCCATATAATAGAACTTTCAATTTCCATCCAAACTAATGAAAGACCCAACACAACAACCTTGCACTACCTAATCGAAATTTAATGACTCCTGGAGCAAAATAACCACATTGCACCATGTATCCCAATCATAAATAATAGATAGAACAAGGAAAGATTCATACGCAATGCTTATAAAATAAAACAGAATTTTTCTCTCTAAATGACCGAGCCATGGGGGATTTTGAGCATCTGGTTGAGCTTGGGCCTCCCTTTGGAAGGACCCTGAGCTGCAGATGGGTGGGGCGAGATCGCACGATGGAGGAGCGCGGACGAACTGTGCAGCCACAAGAAAAAACATGAAGGCATGTTACAAAAAATGGCTAAGTGTTTGAACAAGATTGATGAAGGTTTATATGGCGAGGTGGTCCCCGGTGGGGTCACCCCATATGTGAAAAACAATTTAAAAACTATATTGACAAGTTGGTTGGCATGGGCCGACGTGGTCACAAGTGGTGAGCCGAAGGGTATGAGTAGGTGGAGATGGAGTTGGCATTTGGTATCCATGTTCATCCAACAAATGCGACCTAAGGTGCATTCCTTAGGCAGAGAACAAGCAAGTTTGGAGTTCTGAAATTACGCGAAAGGTGTAGGAGGACATAGAGGCTAAAGCACCCTTGCCACAGGCTGAGGCAAACGGATGGGTGGCCATAGGGCATGCAGGCCATAGGCGTAGACACGGGTGGCAGGCAGGTTGGTGAACAGGTCAACGAGCCAGGTTGGTAGCGCAGATCGGGTCGTAGGCATGGGTGGCTGCATATGTAACACCAAACAGATAGATACGAGTTGTGTCAACTGGCGAGAAAGAGTTGGCAAGTGTGGGCATGGTGCAAATGGGTGCTGGGAGGGTAGGTCGGCAGGGAGTGCATGCACGGGCTAAACAAAGGTCCCTAGGTGGGCGAGATGGGCATGGTGACTGGTTGGCAAGTTGGTGCGAATGCAAGTTGTGTGTGATGAGCGGTTCGACGGACGTGCCCCAGGCAGATGACACGATGGGTGAAACAAGCTGGTGGTAATGTGTTTGGTTAGCGAGTTGGGTGTGCAACGAGTGGTTGTGTTAAGTGCGCTTGAAAGAAACGTTGGAACGAAGAGTTGGGCGTGCGGTGAACGCATCGGGCGAACAATGATGAGTTGGGCGGTCGCAGTGGGTACACCCGAACAAAAAAAGTGTGGTGAACGTGCCGACAGGTGATTCAGTCGGGCACAATGGAACTCACTCGATTGAACGAAGAAGAGGTGTGCATGTTTGACACGACAATTGAACAGGCCCTTGGTTGTGTGATAAGTTTGATAGGTGCATGAGTTGGGCAACAACTCATGTGACTTTGCCTAGTGGTTGTGCAAGGCTACACGACAATGCATGAAGGTGAAATTTTATAAGTGTGAAACTAAATTGGGAGTTTCTCTTTGTTGTAAAATTTATATGTAAAATTGAATATTATGATTGTTATATGGTTAGACTCATATTTATAGGGAGTTGCCCCTCCCGAGTTATCTGATGTGCATTTGAATGATAATGATGATAATGTGTTAAATGATGTTTATGAAATATTAATGTTTCTGATGTGTTAACGAATGTTGTACTTAGCTAATTGACAAATAAACTAAGTATAGGAATAGGCGTAGTCAATGATCGTTAGTATTGTTAAAAAGAAAGGGGTCGGTGGTGCCACACCTCCTATAGTGTGGTTGGAAGATTATCGCCAGTGTAGGGGCATGATAGGTGGTAAGAGAGCCTTGATTCAAAGAACGAGTTGAAGTGCAACTGACCGATTGATTCAGAGGCCGAAATGTGACGAAGAAGTCTAACAAGTGATTCAAATTTGCAATTTATGGTCTACACAAGATCACAAGGGAAGGAGATGGCAACTATGGCAAAATAACCTCAGGTGATGACAGGTGAATCTATCTAAGATGCTAGAGAAGCTTTCCTTGATAGGGTATTGGATTGTGTGGAAGAATTGGGTTCTGATATGGCTTCGATGAAGGCTTAGAACATGTAGGTTCATGAAGGCTATGCGAAGGTGAAGGAGGAACCTGAACACCTCAAGGTTTGATATGAGTATACAGAATGGGAGTATACACAAACAAAAGAAAAAGTAAAGAAGGTTGGTGAAGCAAGAGATCAAGGTTTGGATAAAATCTTGAAATTGCGGCAAGCTCTTGACGATGCTCTAGA
Organism: Pinus taeda; assembly: GCA_000404065.3. NCBI lineage: Eukaryota > Viridiplantae > Streptophyta > Pinopsida > Pinales > Pinaceae > Pinus > Pinus taeda. Next base: position 14,404 of record APFE030054564.1, on the reverse strand, counting down.
TGAGGTCGCAATTTTGAAGAAGGCTGTGGGACACAACTTAGGTGGATGTGTGACTCATGTCAATGTCAAAGAGTTGGATTCTTATGATGGAACGAGGAGTGAGAAAACTCTTGGAAACTTTATATGGGATATGGAATAGTACTTGGAGCATTTGGGATTATCCGATGAGGCAATCAAAGTGAAGGTAGCTTCTTAATTCTTGATGAAGGATGCTAAGATGTGGTGGCGAAGGAGGATGGATCAGATTACCAATGGCAATGTTGAAGATAGAACTTTGTGGGATGATATAAAGAAGGCTTTGGAAACCCACTTCAATCCACAAGAGGAAACATGGGATGCAAGGATGAAGATAAAATACATAAAGCAAATGGGAAGACTGCAAGCATATCAACAAGAGTTATAAAGTGCGGTTTTGGAACTTCGAGACATGGCGGAAAACGAGAAGGTGTTCAACTTTATCATAGGTTTGAAACCTTGGACGCAGAATCAAGTAAAGAGACAAAAGATTAAGACACTTGAGGAGGCTTTTGCTGCAATGGATCATTTGGTGGAACACTATGATGAGGGCTCTAAAGAGAAGAAGAAGAATTATGACAAGACGAAAGAGGAGACATGGAGATCAAATGACAAGTCGAAGACGAAGAAACCACTGAAGTATTGGATATGTGAGGAACCGCACATGCTGAAGAATTTTCCTTCAAGAGCAAAGGTGGTTGCCATGGCACAGTCCAATGTGAACAAGAAAGTGGAAACTTTTGTAGGTGTTATGCAGATTCTAGGAACAATGGTGGCTATGGAAGCTACCTCAAGGATAGACCCAGAAAGAAACAAATTGGAGTATGTTGAAATGAAGATTAAGAGTGGTGCTGTGCTTACTATGGTGGATAGTGGTGTAACTCATAACTTCACGAGTCAAGATACTGCAAGAAGGATTGGGCTAAAGTTTGTACTGGTGCAGGCACAAATGAAGATAGTGAATTCTCCTCCGGATTTTGTGATTGGTTTGGCTGAAAAAGTGAATTTGACTATTGGTGAATGGACAGGTAAGGTCAATCTCACCATGGTGTGGATAGATGACTATGAGGCTGTACTGGGCATGCGATGATTGTTCCCCATATGAAGAAACTGTACATTTACGACAGACAAGACGACATACCCATTGGTGTGCCAACCTTGGGAGTAACTAAGCCTGAACATAAGCTGACAGTGATGAATATGGAGAATGGGATGCGAGATGATGAAATCTGTAAGTGGTTGTCTATTGTAGAGGTGAAGCTTATGGAAGAATCACAGGTTATCAAGACATTATTAGATAGCATCTTGGATCTATCTAAGAGGCTAGAAGTGGTGGAGGATGACGATGATGAAGAGTATGTGAGGCCAAATGTTCAGATGGAGGATTGGGAGGCATACTTGTAGAGAATGGAAGTGGAGGATTCAGATAGGTGGATTGAGTTGATTAGTGAGGGAGAGCCTTCAGGCTCTGCTCCCTCCTCATTATCTTAGACTATCATGGCGGATGAGGCTTATTGTTAGCTGCTCATGGCAGTGAGTCTCCAAACACATTGAGCAGGCATCTAGGGGTGAGATGGCACAAGTTGACAGGTAGCATGCAGTGTACAGTCATGATGATGTAGGGGCATGAGAACTTATGGAGGTGATGCATAGTTGGATTAGCTACCCAACTAATCACTGACATGAGGGGAGTAGCACATGATTCCTTACAGAGTGGTGGCATATCTATGGCATGAGGCAAGTTGAGTAGTGGACATCTAGATTACCCATATACATAGTTGTGTGGATGGTTATCTTGGTGGCGGACAGTTGCTGCGATGAAGATTTGTCGAGCATGAGAAAGACTTTGAGTAGGGGAGGATGTAAGGCCCCCGAGCTATGGATGGTTGAGGTGAGGCCGCACCATGGAGGAGCACGGAGGAACTGAAAAGCTGTAGGAAAAAACGCGAAGGTATTTTACAAAAAAGGGCTAAGTGTTTGAAGAAGGTCGATGGAAGTTTGTATGGCGAGGTGGTCCTGGGTGGAGGTGCCCTAGCCATGGCCGACGTGCGCAAAACAATTTAAAACCAAATTGATAGGTTGGCTGGCATAGGCCACCGTAGTCACAAGTGGTGAGCTAAAGGGTATGAGTAGGTGGGGATGGAGTTGGCATTTGGCATCCAAGTTCATCCAATAAATGTGAGCTAAGGACCCTTCATTTAGCTGGAGAGCAAGCAAGTTTGGAGTTCTGAAATTGGTTAAAAGGTGCAGATGTACATAGGGGCTTAAGCACCCAAGCCGAGGGCTTAGGCGAACCAGTGGGTGGCCGCAAGGAGTGCAGGCTATAGGCATACACATGGGCAACAGACAGGTTGGTGAATAGGTTGGCACGACATGGCATGCACGGAACACCGAACGGATAGACAGGGGTCATGTTAACCGGTGGGAAATATTTGGCAAGTGTGAGCATGCTGCCAATGGGCACCGGGAGGCAAGCTCGACAGTGCGCACATGCATGGGCTGAACGAAGGTCATTGGGGGGGGTGAGCTGGGCATGATGACCAGTTTGCAAGTTAGCGTGAACAAGGGTCATGTGGAATAGGCGGATAGGTGGAAGTGCACTGGGCAGACGACACGAAAGATGAAATGAGCCAATAGTAACGTGTTTGGTTGACGAGTTGGGTGTGCGACAAGTGGTTGTTGTAGGCACACCAAAATGAAACATTGGAATGATGAGTTGGGCGTTTGGTGAATGCGCCAGGCGAACAACAACGAGTTGGGTGGTCACAGTGGGTCCAAACAAAATGAAGTGCAGCGAATGTGTCGACGGGCGAGTCAGTCGGTTGAATGAAGAAGAGGTGTGCACGTTTGACACAACGGTTGAACGGGTGGCCAGTTGTGCGATAAGTGTGATAGGTGCACGAGTTGGGCAGAAACTCATGTGACTTTGCCCAGTGGTTGGGCAAGGTTGCACGATAGTGCAGGAAGGTGAAATTTTATCAGTGTGAGACGAAACTGGGAGTTTCTCTCCATTGTAAAGTTTATATGTAAAACTCTATATTATCATTGTTATACGTGAAGACTCATATTTACGGGGAGTTGCCCCTCCCGAGTTATTCATTGTGCATTTGAATGTTAATGATGATAATGTTTATGAGAGAAAATATTTCGGCATAAATCACATGATATTTCATTTGTCGACACGTTTCGAACCAACCAGTGTGGTTCATCGTCAGGACAAGTTGAGGAATCAGATCTAAGATGCACGTTAAAATGTAAGAGCATAACTTCCAATGACTATATTTGACTAGGAAATGACTATATTGAACTAGTAGGCTAGACCGACTAACAACAATATTTGACTGGGAAACAACTAGATAGACTAGACCAAGGGACAGGGAATGTAGAGCAAGACTCTATTTTATTAGAAATTTAATAAATAGGAGTTAATCACATAAGAAAAATAAATAATTAGTTAGTTAATTGAAAGTTAGTTAAGTATTAAATAAAACTAGGTGATGTATTAAATAAATAAATAAGTTAAATTTATAGATTTAAATTATTATTAAACCAATAGTAAGTTAGTATTCTTA
>APFE030054560.1:0-19008 GCA_000404065.3 Pinus taeda | reverse complement strand
TTTTTCTTTTCTTTTGCCAATTTTTTAATGGTTTACAAGTTTTTTTTCTTTTTCTTTTCCATTTTTTTTAAATATGTTTTTTTTACTATTTATTGTTTATAATATTTAAGTTTTTTTAGTTTTTTAATTTAGTTTTTTTTTTACCTTTTTTGATTGATTTTTTTTTAGTATATACTTTAATTTATGTTTTGTTAATTTTTAAACTTTTTTTGTTTTGTGTTTTTTCATTGTTTTAATTTTTTAATTTTTTATTTTATTTTATGTCTTCATTATTTCTTTGAAATTTTATTTTTTTCAGGGTCATGATAAAATATTTGACGCTATTATTTCGAAATGTTGAAATATTACCTTTGAAAAAAGAGGGGAAAAAAAAAGTCTTATCCGAACGTTAACACTTTTTGTTTTGAGGGTGTTTTTCGGACAATTTTTGTACAAAAAATTGGTTTTCACCGCCATCTTTAAAACATGTTCAAAATTTACCCTAGAAAAAAAAAGGTGTTATTTCAGCATCAACACTTTTCATTTTTAGCACTGTTTTTAATGTTTCTAAGGGGTTTTTTGGCTACAGTTCCCGTTTTGAGTTTACAGTTCCCATTTCAAAGTTTACATTGTTATAGGAAAAGACTTTGGAAAATTCAAAAATATAGATCTGGAAAGAACAGAAAATTGCCTCTTCACATACGCCAGAATATGTGTGGAGATTGATATTAGCAAAGGGCTCCTACATCATATAAATTTGGAAAAAAATAGCTTCCATTGGTCACAAGTTCTTAATTATGAGAATGCGACATTCCAACGGCATGTATGCTTTCAAATAGGTCATTTACAAAACTCATGTGAACAGGCAAAGAAGAATCCTAAGAACAGTAAGAGACAGTCTAATAGGCCAAAAGAGTGGCAATTTTAAAAGCATCATGCTTCTGAGTATGAAGAAGAAGATAACAATGAAAGTCACTCTAAAAAAGAAGAAATGAATGTTACGTCCCAGCAGGGAGACAAATTGAATGGGGACACTATGGTTCAGTTAGCAACTATCAACATTCAATAGAAAGGAATGGATCTCGAGGATTCTCTGAAATCAGGTGGAATTGGGAGCACAAAAGGACAACATGTCTCAGAGAGCTTAGATTTTGAAAGGGAAGTCCCACATGTGGGACAATAATTGGTTTTGGTTCTTGTTGAATCAAATTTCAATGGTCGACAAAAAGTGCAAAAATGAAAGAAAATAAAGAAAAGATCAGAACTAGTTGTCAGTCGTAATTTTCTTTGCTCGTTTGTTGTTATTTCTTGGCACATGGTCTATGGTTTGTAGTCATTGAAATAACCCCCTTGTTCACTTGTGAACTACAACCTACCCTTTCTCCTTGTCTTTGTAACAACCCTTTTGCTTGCTACCCAAAACCAAGTCCTCCTCTTGGTTTAATTTTCTTTGTTGTTTTGTTTTTATTTCTTGGTGCATGATCTATGGTTTGTAGTCATTGAAGAAACCCCCTTGTTCACTTGTGAGCTGCAACCTACACTTTATCCATGTCTCTGTAACAAGTGTGTTGCTTGCTACCCAAAACCATGTCCTCCTCTTGGTTTTCTTTCTTCCTCTAGACAATTCTGCCCACACTCTCTGTGGAGTTGTCTGGCAACTTCTACCCAACTATTTCTATTGGAAGTTGTCATCTTCCTTGGTACTCTGCACCTAGACTTTTCTCACACTCTTTCTTCAGAGTGCACCTTCTCCTTAACTTCCCTAGTTGTCTCGCTATTGCAATTCTCATCTTGCTCACTTCTCCTTTAAGAACTATTCTTCCATTGTTCTCCTTCCCTTCTTTTTACAACACTGACCTATGTTGTTAATTCTTTGTCATGGTTCTTGGTTTATTTTCTACTCTTCTTTAGCCTTGTTGTCTAAATGATATCGCCTCTTCCAGGGTTTTACTTCATTCTATAAAATTCTAGCTTATACTTCTTTCTTGTCACTATTTTGATAGTTATTTCTTGTTTTTTCATTTCAACTAGTCACCGTGACACAGTTGTCTTATGACCAGCATACACATTCTCATATTTATCAAATCCTCTTCTTTTGACAATATTTATAACCTATTCAAGCTTTCTAGATGATGATTGGAATGTTAGTGCCACAATCATTAACTTCCTATATCCATCACCAAAATATATAAACTCATATAGTTTCTAATAACTGGAAACTGTCAATTTAATAAGCCCCAAATATGGCATATCAACGATTTCTAGAAAAATCACAAGAAATACAAGAATTGAAAGCTCTACGACTACACCTTTCAATGCTGACAACATTACCATGGTTGTGATGTTCAGAAAACATCTTGGAAACAAGAATGAAACTGGCTCCTCATTGGAAATTCAACGACCTTTTCTCATTGCCTTGACATTTGCCAATTCATTTGAAGCAATCCAAACTCGTGTAACCCTTCATCAACGATCAACATTGGACACTAACAAACCTTAGGCATACCTTCACTCTGTTTTCTAACTTATATGCTACAATTCCTAGTCCCAAACCGATTTTAATTCGAGAATTTCAAATCATGAAATTCCCATACCTTTTCACATGATTTCAATGAAATCTCTGTGATCCACTTACCTTTGATCTGCCTTAGTTTCCATAGCAATTTATGTAACAATGATCCTAGGTCTCACTATTTCGACGATAATTACTTTAGCATGAACTTAGTACAATTCCGACAATATTTTATACAGCCAATCTACCTCTCAAATTAAAAGAATTAATTCTACTGCAAACTTCTGCAAACCAGAAATTAAATTCCTAATTAATTTCAAAACAATATTCAAGTATGTTATTTTCTTCTCTCAGTAGTTCAACCTATATTCTGCAAGCTCTTTTGGAGAGTAAATGGACATTGAGTTTGAATTTTTTTGGGTGGGAGCAGAAGTGGTTGATGGCAGTCTGCATTAATTTCACCTCCACCTAACGAAAACTTTTTGATTTTGAAATTTTTTTGGCACCGGAGTGGGGATGATCGTAGATGGAGATAGTAACGTAAACAAACAGGGGCAGTTAGCCACGTTGACAAACAGAAGAGAATATGTAATCGAGATAAGCTCGGCGGTGCCCGATAGCTATAACAGTAGTTTGTAATCGTCCACACTTTTATTCAAGTTCCCTTGCCATGCAAAACCGTTCCATGTTGCGCCAAATTCCCCTAGTTAATTACAGGGTTTACTGTAGATGCTATGTCTATAGACAGCCAGATATAGCCAACCACGTTATCTAGTTCCATGGTATGTGATTTCCGAGTGGGAGTGTTGAAAATAATAAATTATTTCAATATGCATGTAATGCATCAAGAGATGTGTTCACTTAAGTAATGTTCAATATTAGAAATTCAGTGTGAGTCTGCATTAACTGCATTAACTAGTTAGTTGGAGTTGAGTAAGTTTAGTAGGAAAAAACCATCTATTTTGTATTATATTCAAAACAATATAGATATATGATGATCAAAACATTATCATAGGACTGATAGTGTATCCAATATTTAACTGCACAAGGAATTACAAATTTACTACAAACTATAGTGTCAGCCATATATTAAAATAGGCAATAGAGATGAGACTCCTTCGACAACATCTAGCCCTTCCTAAATATCTCTCAGATTCTCATTATGGAAACGAGAAAGAGTCAATACATATCTGATCTAAAACTTGTTCTTCATCTAGCAAAATATATAGTGATTTTTCACCTGTCTTTTTATACAAGACCATATAAAAAACATTTACAAAAAGTGATACATTTTTTTTTCAAGGTACTTATCTATTTTGATGTTCTGCTCCACTGTCAAGGACTTTATAGCACTATCCTGGCATGTTAATGCTTCGTACTTCTGTCATTGTTGACCCCATTTGTCCCTAGATATGCATACCTTCTTCTGTGCCCAATAATCCTTTTTTTGACATTTCATCCCCATTCTTGTTGTATGCTCTGCTGATGTGCTGCATGGAAGATTGTTGAAGAGTGCTCCATAAGCTTTGTATTCATTTTAGCCAGCCTTATAGGGAATTTTGTTGAGTATTATTCTTCCCCAGGATGTGATCAACCATACACTTGGAATCTCCATATATTTGTATTTGTGGGATATCCAAAAATTTGGTAATCCACAGTAATCCCCATAAAGCAATTTCTTCTGCTTTCATACTTGTTCCATCTCCTACATTCTAGTGAATCCAGTACCCTTGTTCTTCCATCACCTTTAGCCGTATTCCACATCTACATCTCCCTCCTTGTGATGCCACATCAAAAAACCCAGCCATGTATTTTATAGGTTGTACCGTCCTCTTGTCTTCCTTCTCTTTTTGCTTGGTTCTAGCTCTCTGATTTGATTTGGTCCATTGTTATATGTACTCACAACGAAAATCCTCTCTCCATCTACTGGTTCCAAAAATTACGTGGTTACGGCCTTTCCAGATCTCTCGGAAGAGAGCCAGTGTGAGCGATCGCCAACTTTTGCATTGTATACTCCACCATTTTAAAAATTCATCAATTGTATTAAAATGTATGTATGGCATTTGCGTCTTGGTGGTGATGTGCTTCCAAATGCTTATAGATCTTGGACAATGTAAGAATAAGTGACAATTATCCTTTCCTTCCTTCCTACACAGGTAACATATCCCAAGTCAGTGATGTTTCCTCTTCTATACATTTTCCCATGTAAGATTCTTATTCTGCCATGTTAACCATAGGAAAATGATAATGTTTATGGGAATACTAGTTTGCCAAAACTTATAAAACCAACAACATTTTGCATCCTGTAGCTCCTTCACACACAATTTGAGATATCAATCTGCCACTTCAATCTCTTTGGATTTCTTCCTTTTTCCATCCCAGGTGATGCAATTCCCTTTGCTATCATAACATATACCTGCATCTTTTAATGATTTGACAAGCTGGAACCAATCCAGTTTGTACTGTCCTATAAGGTTCAGTTGGATGGATTCAAGTCAGATTGGTATATTACCACTCCATTCACTAATCATCTGATTCAGAACAAATATTCCATTTCTATTCAGGTTTTTTATTAATTCCGCTGTACCAAGTGGGATCTCACTGGATCCGATAATACTATCTATAACCAAAATAATTCTATTTACAGAACCAAACATCCATGAGATATTCTGAAGTAGGATGTTTTTAACCATGTTGAAAATGTTCCATATCTTGGATCCACTTTTTTCCCAATTGCACCTTGTCTCATCCAACAGGTAAAATCCTTATTCTTCATGTACTTGAACCAAATCAATTTTCCACAAATACCATTAATGTTGATTCCTCGCCACCATGATTTTAGAATTAGTGCCCAACCAAAATTTTTAAGATTTAGAATACCCCATCCGCCCAGTGTTTTTGGTCTAGTGATCCTCTCTAACTAGACTAGATGATATTTGCAACTTTTTCTTCCACCTAACCAAATATAGTTTTCCATTATGCGATTTAGTGATTTTATTATCAGTTGCACGACGCAGAACTGGTCAGCCCAATAGACCCGCAGTTGCATGAGAACTAACTATGTGAGGGTGATACGACCTCCCATTGATAAACATCTGTGCTTCCACCCCTTAATCCTCAAGTGGAATCTATCCACTAGCCACATCCAGTCACCATTTTTGTAATTCCATGGCTTTAGGCAGTATCCCAGATATTTCATTCCAGTTTCTAAATTTATTGCATTGACCCCAAAACACCTATGGATATAGCTGATATCATCGTGGTTTGCAGGATCCATATAGGATAGTAGATTTGTGTTCATTCTGAACTAGGCCAATTTCTCTTCCAAGCTTCTTAAAAATTAATGACAGTCCATGCCACTTCACTCTGTATCACACCCATCAGCAAGATATCATCAACAAAGAAACTGTGGGACATAGAAATATGACTGCTAATTTTTAGCGCTTCAAACTAACCTGTGTTCATAGCTTTTTTAATTATCAAACTTAGGCCATCCATCACTAGTATGAAGAGAAAGGGGGACAAAGAAAATCCCTATCTAAGTCCCCTATCCGCTGCAAACAACATTGATGGGTATCCATTAATTATCACAACATATCGAACTATTGTAACACATCCCATAATCTATTCTGCCGTGTTTGTGCTTATGCCAATTTTATGATCTGTTTTCCATCCTTTAGAAAGTACTGTCTCAATGATTTTGCAACAGTTGTGACTCCATGACTTTGAGACAGTTGTGCCGTTAATGATAAGCCCCCTGCACATCCTTGGTGAGTCACAACAAGGAGGAATTGTGAATTCCATCATTTCAATACCATGCCAAAGAACTCATTTGAACTCGCGCTTGTGAAAAAAATGCTCTGCAACAGAGCCCATCTCCATGAGATGCAACAAAGTCCCTCTCCATGAGGAGGCGACAAGGGGGGAAATTTTGGGCACCGATTTCATTTGCACTGGTGGTTTTACTAGAGTTTCGTAAAGGTTTTACTTCTTTATGTTTCAAGCTTATTGTAATTGTTATTCTGTTTTGATTTTATAGGAGTTGGTGTAGTTGTCGGAGGGGGTTAAGTCGAAAACTGTTGCGGACCAGTTGACTTGAAGACTTTGGCTATCAAGTTTCATCCAACAGCACGACATCATGTTCAAGTCTAGTTTTATGGATTGATAGAATAAAAATCATTATTTAAAGAAAACAAAAAAATTCCTTCATTTTGGGAACCTCACGCCAATGAGCAAATTGGAAGGAAGGAATTATTAATAGCAACCACATTGTATTTGTTCCTCCCAACACTAATGCATAATCATGCACTAGAAATGTTTTCTTTCTTGAACATGCCCTCCCTGGGTTGCGTGACCTTGAACATTTTCCATAACATGTTTCTCAATCTGAACAAGAGAGTGAATAAGTTGTGCAAAGAATGCTTATTCACTAATAACAACCAATGTTATTTGGTTATGTTCCTTGGTAGCACAAATAAGAAGAGTAGCTCTCGTCGTCTTTTATTTTTATTTTTTTCTAGGTTTGCAAGTACACGTGTAGCCTTAAATTGTATATATTTTTGTTAGTGGTTATGTTGAAGTCTGGGATAGAGTGAATGTGTGTTTAAATTTTTCCTAATTATATTTTCTTTAGTATTTGTAATTACATTTTTGTGTGTTTTTAAAAGTTGTCGGTGCTTTTGAAACAAAATGTAATGATTGCATGATCTCGTCTTCCTTTTAGATGAATATCAACAAGTAATTTTGTGTTGTTACAAAATGTTGCGCTGACTCCTGTTTTTTTTCCACTTCAAGACAGTGAATTTGAAGCTGTCAACAAGATTGTAGGCAATTTTCTAAGGCATTTGTCAACTTACCTTAGAGGTTTGTTGGGTTTTCGGTATGGTATCTTCTCTATTGTTATTGCTTCCTAGAGACTGTTATCGTAAGATAAATTCATTTAATAATATCAAATTTACCTGAAAGCTTTGTAAGAATTCTCACTACTTGATATAATTAATTGATTCTAAGGGATTTTATGGGATTTAAGGGATTTTAACCTTGAAACAGTTTTTGAAAGGGGCAAGAATCTGCTTGAAATTACTAGCTCCTCTCATGTGGGAGTCACATGTGTAATGGTCATATAGACATTTTTCCATTAAGTTGCATTAATTAAAAAAATTCACTTAGACTTTTAGTAATGATGATGAAATGCGCAGTAACATAATTTGCATTTTTAATTGCATTTTTTTTACTGTTTCAATGCAGTTCTATGTCCTTTTAGTTGAGTCCAACCCTTGGCAAGCTTGTCAAAGGAATTTGTAGCAATTCAGTTAATGAATTTTGTGCATATTCTTATCTGCATACATACACATTTCATGGCCATTCCAAACAAATTGGGGTTAACGCATGAGCCCTCTTCAAAATATATAGTGAGTTATATCAGTAATCCTCGAGAAAGGATCAAATTTAAGGAGTTCTCTCTACAATGTATAGTGAATCTTTTTACAATTCTCGGGAACCTGTTAGCCTAAAGAATACTCTGGAATGCAGTATGTAATTTGGAGAAATAATATTTGATGTCAGAATTAAATTATCTCAATGTATAGTGAATCTTTTTACAATTCTCCAGAACCTGTTAGGCTAAAGAATCTTTTGGAATGCAGTATGTAATTTGCAGAAATAATATTTGATGCCAGAATTAAATTATCTGATGCATTTGAAATATTTTAAGTGAGTCTTCATTTTACAATATTAACACCAGTGATTAAACAAGCAATACCTTTAAAACATTCTACAAGATTAAGATTATAATTTCCTTGAAAAGTTACAACAACTTTCTCTTTTATGTCATAACTTCTATTCGGATGTTATTAATTTTTTTGACAAATTTTCACCCTCCCCACTCTCTTCATTATGCTTAAACACCTTTTCAGCTTCTAACCAATAACCTTGCTCCCCATACGCATCAATATTGGTAGCATAGCATTTACATTCCTCTAGCAAAATGGACCCTTTAAAACCATTTCAAACCATACCCCTATTTTCCTAAGCATCCCCGAATCTATATACATATTAATAATAGTTGATTGAGAGTACTCATCAAAATTGCGTAATAAAATAAATTTTATTAGTTTTTTTAATAAATTTTACCGAGATCCATATACATAATAATAATAGTTGATTGAGTACTCATCAAAATTGTGTAAGAATTTTTTTTTATTATTTTAAATTTCATCTATACTATTCTTCAATATGCTACTTCTTCGTCTATACTATTCTTCAATATTCTCTTCAATATGTTTTTTGCCATTTGATCTATCATTAGATGATTGGATTATCCAGATCCATTGATTTAATTGCAGCTAACTAGTATTGTTTTAACAACTCACAGTGAATCTGTTGGAGTGGCTGTGTTTATAGTAACTGCTTTATTAGTGGTTATAGTTATAACTATGCCCAAAAAGAAGATTCTTGATTTTCGTGAGAATTCTGTTGTTAGCGGTCTTAGACAATGAGGATAAAGCTATGGAAGCAGCTACACAAAGTAATATAGATACGCTACCCATTTTCTCTTACCAAGTATTGAAACAGACAACTGATGACCTCCCCAAGAAGAATCAAGTTGGAGATGGAGGATATGGTTCGGTTTATTTGGGTAAAGTTCGGGATGGTCGTGTCGTGGCAGTGAAGAGACTACGAGAAGAATCAAGTTGGAGATGGAGGACATGGTTCGGTTTATCTGGGTAAACTTGGGGATGGTCGTGTCATTGCAAAGACTGCATTAGGATAATTGTAAAAGATTCAAACAGTTCATCAATGAGGTGCAAATTCTTTCGACCTTTTATTATCCAAATCTGGTTCGTTTCTATGGTTGTAGTTCTCCACAAAGTTTAGAGCCATTTCTTGTTTATGAATATGTTCCAAATGGTACTTTGTTAGATCATCTCCACTGGGAACTGGAGAAGGTCCAGATTGGGATACCCGTCTCAGAATTTGTATAGAGACTACCAGGCCTTAGCATTTCTTAACTGCGATGAACCACCTATTTTCCACAGAGATGTAAAATTTTCAAATATTCTGCTGGACCAGGGATTGCATGTCAGGCTTAGAATTTGTATAGAGACTGCCCAGGCATTTCTTAACTGCCATGAACTGCCTATTTTCCATAGAGATGTAAAATCTTCAAATGATTTTACAAATATTATGTTGGACGAGGAATTACATGTCAAAGTAGTGCATTTTAGACTTTCAAGATTTGTAGCAAGTTTGTAATTTTAAAATTTATTCTTTGGGACAGCCCAATAAGTTTAAGTTTATAGCGTAGTAAATTTATACCCTGTAACTGTAATTGTAATATGGAAAATGTTTATATGGATAGAATTCTTGTAAATTGATTTTGAACTCTAAAATATTCCATAATCTAAAACTTGTTTTTTTTTTTATTTATATTTTCCAACACTAAAATAGTATGAATGAGAGCTTCCAAAAATTTAATTGCATTATGGAAAATGATTATATAGATAGAATTTTTGTGAATAGATTTGAAACACAAAAAATATTCCATAAACTAAGGCTTGTTTTTATTTATTTATATTTTTCTACACTAAAAGAGTAACAGTATGAATGACAGCTTCCAAAAATTTAAACACTGATAAACGGTTGCATGTATACTTTTATTTACTGCATACAATAATATTTATAACCACATATCTCTCCACTACATAACCCTCCGAAGATGTATATGTAGTATGGCTTCTGTGTCTCTGCTCTCTGTTTCTCGGTGATTTTCATTCCAAGTCAATATCACATCCCCACTTACATACACCCAGGATTTAAGCAGAATAAAGCAAAGAAAAAATCCGTTGATAGGAGTAAAGCAAAGGACAAAGCACCCAAACCATTGCAATTTTATATTTCTTATTGACCACTTAAATTTTCTTTAAATCAGTGTATTTTAGGAGTTGCCACTATAATGCATGTTCTTAAAAGTTAAGATCGCACTTTAAAAGAAAAAAGAAAAAGAGTAACCATCTAAAAAGTAAAAGAAAAAAGAGTAAGCTTCTCACTACTCATTAAAAAATTCGATTATTTGCAATAACAAAACTAAATCTAATTTTATTTAACTTGTAAAGGTTTGTGATTAACCTTATTTTGAGTTTGTGGTTTTGGAAGTGACATCGTTAGCTAAATACCTTTCCCAAATAAATTTGGATTAATTTTCTGATCTATGTAAATGTTTGTTATTATATTGAATAATCAGAGAAAATTTGGATTAATTGTTTCCTTACTAATTTGCACTTTGTAGTACATGCAGTATATGTTTTTTTGGAAATGATCTATGCTCAACTCTGAACTAGTTCAATACTATTGACAGAGGATTTAATGTTCACTCTAAAGGTGACAATTTAGCTCTCCATTAATATATCATTCTTCAAATATATGTTTCGTTCATAATAACTCTCTTAATGTTTTCCTTTCTGCCTAGATAAGCAAGTGCACATCTCCTTCCTGAATGGTTTCACTCGTTTCCTGCACAGACTTTAATATTAATTAGTCAAACTCAATAATAGAATATTTTTTCAACACGGATATGAAACCTTCAATTAATTATTAAACCTAAAAGTTCCTAGTTAAATAGATATCGGAGATATGGTGATAATAGAATATGAGGCACCTAGGTCGAGTTTCATGGTAGCCATCGTTGTTATGGGTGCAATTCTACCCAAGAAAACACTTTCATTTTTATTTATTTTATTCCAAGATAAAAGCTAATCACAAACACGTGTGCAATTGAATGGTGGGAGGGAGGACTTTTCAAAAGCACACCCAAGTTTCATAATCCACATTGAAGGCACGTATAATATGTTTAATAGTTGATAATGATCTTGCCAATTGTAAATTAAAATAGGAATAGACGGAGGAAACTTAAAAACGGTATTTGGAAACATATGATTTTATCAATTAGATCATGTATGCTAGAAGGAATGCTCGTATATTGTTTAGTCTAAACTATCCATAATTTTTTATAGCTAAACAAATGAAAATTTAAATTACTTTTAAAACAAATATACCATGGCCATGCTAAAAAAAACAAAAATAGTTTTATTATAGTTTTAAATAATAAATATGTTTTTTTTAATAATAAATATAGTTTGATACCATGTTTGACAACAAAAACAAATATCTAACTGCCTATGTGAATGTAAAAGAAATTAAAATATGGTTTATGAAGAGATGAAAATGAAAATTCTATAAACAGGGCTCCACTCTGATGCTGTCCATGCTGGCCAATAGACCACGTGCACCCTCGTGCACATATGCAATAGCTGTTGTTTGTGGCCTTTGATATTGCCCTTCAGTCTAGGTGGATCCCACTATAAGCTCCAAGAAATTATTCGATGTGATCTCTCCGAAAAATTCTCTTCTAATACATTTACTATATTAACATTGTTTTATATATATTAATAGAATATTAGTTATTACATAAATATTGTTAATATTTGATAGCTATATTTAAAATTATAATCTAATTCATATATATATAATAATAACATTAAGTTATTTAAAAAAACATGATTTTATCTAATGATAAAAAAATATTATTATATTTATTAATGTAATTGTCCGTAATATTTATATATTTTCTTGGATATATTATACTAATAAACTATATATAAACTAAAATAATATAATAGGAAATAAAATATATATATATGTGTGTGTGTGTGTGTGTGTGTGTGTGATGGTGATGGTGATGGTGGTTAATGTCCATGACCAAACTTTGGTCTATCTGACCTAAAAAAACCAATTATTTAGTTTGATTTAAGATTTTTTTTGTGCTCAAAAAGCTTGGAGGCTTGGAGAGAAGCCTCGCGAGCTCTCTATAACTTTGACATCATAAAAGGCTAGGAAGGTTAGTATTGCAACAAATATTTTGAAACTGAGATCTAATGTGGTTCTATGGGAGGCACTCTAAGAGGAAGTGATTTTCATCCCTAATGTTCATATTCTCACAGAGATGGCAGGTCCTTTCCATCCATGGTGTTTTAGGAATTGTCCAACGACCCGCTTCACTATGGAGCTCATGAGAGTTCATTCTAATCTTGGCTATATTAATTTTCTTCTTTGAGCTAGTTAAAACATAGAGATGCTTTTGATCTTATAGGGTGAGGTTGATGACCTCCTTATAATATCTTAATTTTCTTTTAGCTACTAAATCTTTCTCACACCACATTTCTTCTTTGAATTTAGAAGTAACGATATTTTTAATGTTATTAATGTTTTGCAATGCAACATTCTCGTCGATCTCCCAATGGTTTAACTAGGCCCTCGTGTTTTTATACCAACCTCGTTTGAGCCTTAGGTGGTTTTGGCTAGAATTTAAAGCTAACTTAGGAAGTCTATGGTTTCCTATGTTATTGAGTTTGTTCATGTACAACAAAACGTTAGTCATAGCTAGACTCTCGATAGGGGAAAGACCCACTTCTGTAAGGAGAATATGATAGGATGTATTGCTTTTAATTTTGAGGTTATACATTATAAAACTCTTCTAGAACATAAGATAACCATTAAGAAATTGGTATTCCCATAAATAATCAGTAATAGGATTTAGAAATACAATTTGTTAATTGAAATTTAGAGTGAAAATCATTTTGATACCTAGAAAAGAGTGAAATGGATCAAGAAAAGGATAACAGTTTACTTTTACTTGTTGGTTGCACAGTTGGGGTTCCTTTAACTACATCATGCCTCCCTTGAATTTCTAAGGCCAACTCTATTATTAGAACTTGTAGCTTTGTTCCAGCCAACAAAATTATCTGTATATTTTGGAGATAAAATGACATAAAACCCAAAGAATTGAATCAATTTTTTTTTATGATTATTATCTCCCATTATCAATAATTCAGTGTCATATAAGTCCAAGATTTTTGTGCACTTACATCTAAGGGAACTAAAGAGAGCCAAGATAATGAATACCAACAGAAACACAAATTCCTTTTAAGAATATGCAGATTGAAGTCAATAGAAGCAAAGATAGAGTGTTGAAGGCTTACCATACACACTGAGAAGCAAAAAGATTATAGAAAAAGGCCACAAGGAGGACTATAGATAACCCTTTTTAACCCTTGTTAGTTTCTCTTTTCTCGTTGCCCTTATTCATCTTACTAATGACGACAATATTCTGCTGCTCCTCAATACATGCAATAGTATTCAATATTGTCTCCTTCTAGTTGAAGTCATTCCATAGCCTCCTAAAAAAGGGAAGTTTTTTTCCCAGATGTTAAAGCCAAAATTTTTCCAAAAACAACAAGACCTATTTAATGCAATGGACATTGGGTACTAGCTCTTTACCCTTCACCTACTAATTTTCATCTTCAATATTTTTTTATATGTCACAATGCTTCTTGAATTTATGCCTTACAATGTTTTTTTGCAACATCTGGTGCAAATGCTAGTTAAATATAATATCTCGTTCAAACATGAATTTTAAAAATTATACTAAACTACGAATATATTTAAATATAATATTATGTTCAAACAAGAACTTGTAAAATTATACTGATCTTCAAAATTATTTAAATATGGGAGGAAAGTCATCAAATTTTGCCTTCAACGAGAAGGCATCTTTACCAACTTCAAAATTCATATGATCTTTTGAAAATAAAATTCGTTGCCTCAAAATTCAAGTGATGAATAAAGTTATGGTTATAGTGGCGAGAATATAATCCTTTTGTTCAAAATTAAAACGATGACTGAAGCTATGGCAGCAGTGTCACTAACATGATCCTTTTGTTCAAAATTCAAATGACGACGGAGAGTTATGGCAACCGTGTGACTGAATCAATCCTTTTAAGAGAATATTCTTAAAAGAAACCTATTTCTATATGGATTATTGCCTACGTAAAAATTAGGTCAAATATTTGAATAACAAATGACAACATCGAAATCCCAAGTGATCTTCACAGATAGAGTGTGGTGTATGTTTCTGACTCTTCATTTGTTATATTTTATTAGCTTCATGTGCATCCTGAATTCTGAACTTAGCCTGTTTCACCACTCGCGTCAAAGGAGAGTTCTATAAAAGTAGTGATAATGTAGCCCCTCTCATCAGGAGAAAATGTCAACAACTCTGCTGTGAAGAACATTTTACCAATATTTAAATAGAGCTTAGAAAGCTACTCGATAGCCGCAATGGTAGTTTGCAATCCTCCACACTTTTATTCAAGTTCCCTTGCCATGCAAAACCTTTCCATCTTCTGCCAAATTCCCCTCCTTAATTACAGGGTTTTCTATAGATGCAATGTGTACCAGCTATATATAGCCAACCATGCTATCCAGTTCCATGGTATGCTTTCTGCAAAAATGGCTTTTCACAAGAGTGATTGGAAACAGTAAATTATTCCCAATGCATGAAGACATGTGTTCAGTTAAGTCAAGTTTAATGTTAGAATTGTTGGAAAACATTAATAATTCCAACCGCCTACATTAAATGCAGAGACTAGCTTCTTCTGGAGAATTCGACGGAAGTCTCGAGAGCTCGATAGCTTTCTGAAGAAGCCACCGACTCCGGAAACTTCTCCACTATATATAAAAACCCTCTTTGACAATTGAATGAGCAAGTGTTTTGTGTGACTATGCTTGTGCTCTGTTCAATAAGTTGTGTTTTGTGTTATATGCTACGCTTTCTAATTTGGTATCAGAGCGAGGTGAGGTTGGGTGTTGTAAGTGTAAGGTTCTTGTGTGGGAGTGATCAAAGTTAGAGTGAGAGATCGTTGAACCCGTGTGTATATGTGCAACCCAAGTTTCTAGCTTGTTTGACGGAAGAGATTTGTGCATTGCCGTGAGAGCTCTATTGCAAGAGGAGATGCAGAGAAGTTTCAGACAATTTGTTGTGCTGTAGAGAGGGTGTGAAGTCGATGTGAGAAATCACTACATCAAGGAGGTCTGAGGTCTGTGTTGAAGGAAACGAAGTGGCCGAGAACCAAGAGTTCGTCTTTGCAGCTCCTGTCCTTGCATAAACTGCTGCTATTGAAAGAAAAAAAAGGGTATATTTCCAGATAGTTTCATATATATAGTGAATGATTCTCGTGGATTTTTAGTATTGACCATATATTGCAAGGGTTAAATCTTGAATAGATTTTCATCTTTATTAATCCAAACTTCATGTTTGAAATTTGAAGAGTAGTTACAATGTGCATGGAGAAGTCTCCTGGCATAGAGGACAATCAAGGAGACAACATTGGTGCATAGAAGACTCTGTGTTGTGCAGTTCTGGTGAGAATTTGTTTACAAGTGGAGCCATTGTGATTGTGTAGTTAGCTGGTTCGTGAGCCATTTGCTGCCAATGAAATCTAGCTACAGATTTTCAATTCCCAAGGAGGAGTTGTAGCCCAAAACAAGCGAATGGGGCCAATATTTTTGTTTTTTAATATTAGCTCTTGAAAGTCCATTTGACCAAGGATTTGAAAGGTTAAAACAATAAGAATAAAAATATCGTATTCCAAAGTTGAAAGGTTAAAGTCACGTAGAGTTGCTTATGTTCTCTGAAAAAGGCAACCATATTATCTAATGATATTGGATAAAATTTTATGATTTATGCTTGTCATGCCAAGTAGTAACTCCATAAGGCAAAAAATGATTTGTGTGTTTTATTACATCAGGTAGGTCTTCATTATATACATGAGGGAGAGACTGTGCAGTTCATCTCCGATGACTGTTCATATTTCTAATTTATCTATTTACATAAATTCACCTAATCACAAGGATTAGCTGTCAACATTCCCCCCCTTAATCTGAAGGTATGTTGGCGAGTCCAAGCATCATTCTGAATCGTTCAAGCTTTTCTCTTCCAAGCGCTTTGGTGAAGATGTCTACAATTTGCTCATTTGTGGAACAATGACGGAGATGGATTGTTTTGGCCTCAACATGATGTCGAATCAAATGATATTTAGTATTGATGTGCTTCGTTCGATCATGGAATTTTGGGTTCTTGGCCAACTTTATTGCAGAGGTATTGTCAAGCAAGAGTGGAGTTGATTGTACTTGTTTTACCTGCAAATCTTCAAGAATTTTCCTAAGCCACATAATTTCTTTTGTTGCTTTAGCTGTTGCCATGTATTCTGCTTCTGTTGTGGAATCTGCTGGAACTGATTGTTTGCGTGATCTCCAGGAGACATCTCTTAATCCAAGACTCATAGCATATCATGAAGTTGATACCCCAATTTCTTTGTCTCCATCGAAGTCTGAATCAGAGTATCCAATCAAGCTGAAGTCATCCACCTATGTATACCTGATTCAAAGTCTTGAGTTCCCTTCAAGTACCTTAGAATTCTTTTTGCGGCAGACCAATGTCCCTCACAAGGCTTTTGCATAAACCTGGAGAGGATTCCAATAGCAAACGAAATGTTTGGTCTGGTAGTAGTTAGGTAGTTGAGGCTTCCTACAAGCTATCTATACTTTGTTGCATCCTCAAATTCTTTTCCTTCAATAGATGTGAGCTTTAAGTTTTGTTCTATTGGAGTAGTAAGAGGATTGCACTTTGTCATGCCAAACCTGTTCGACAGATCTCCAATGTTTTTCTTTTGAGAAAGAAATATGGACTTTGGATGTTGGGTTACTTCAATGCCAAGATAGTAATGAACATAGCCCAAATCAGTCATTTCAAAACTTTTCCCCAATACCTTCTTTATGGATGCAATGTAGCTTTCATGTTCCCTTCTGCAAAAGATCACTTCTACATATACCAACAAGGATATACAACTGTTTGCCAACTTTCTGACAAAAAAGTTGCTCATCAATATCAAAATGTTTTGTTTGAATTGGAGTTTTAGAAGATTGATCAGTTAGTTTTTTTCAATACCAGACTCGCAGGTGCTTGTTTGAGGCATACAGGAATTCACAAGTTTGCATACTTTATGTTCATGTCTTTCACAACAAATTCTTCAGGCTAGGACATAAAATTCACTCTTTTAGATTCTCCATTCAAGAAAGCATTTTTTACATCCATTTGATGGGACTTTTCCAACCGTTCTGGAGTTTGCTTAGTGCAAAGGAGTGTCTTGGGATGGTAGCCCATTTTGTTGTGGGGGGCAAAAGCTCTCATAATTCGACCCCTTCCTTCTGTGCAAAAACCTTTGCCACAAGCCTAGCTTTGTGCTTGTCAAGTGAGCCATCAGCTTTATACTTGTTCTTGTAGAGCCACTTGCAACCAATTGGTTTGGTTCCTAATGGAGGATCAACCAGCTTCCAAGTGTCGTTCTTTATGAGGGCATCATACTCCTTTTTCATCACTTCTTTCCATTCGTCATGAGAAGTAGCCTATTTTAAGGAAGTTGTTTCAAAATCTCTAGACAAGTTCAATTCACAATCATAAGAAGCATCCATATCAATAGGTGAATTAGAGTCATCTACATCACCTCCATTTTGCCAGTTTGAATTTCTAGTTCCTGTCTTTCCAACTTCATCAGGATGAACACTTTGAAGTGTCTTTGTCAACCACTTTGGGGGACCTTTCTTAGATGGTCCAGGCTACTCCGTTGATTGATTTGGGGTTGAATCAAGATTGAGTCTCCCAATTCTATCAATCACATCAGTTAAAGCATCATCTGTTGTTGGAGTTTCATGTCGGGGAGAATGCTCCTCAGAAGAAGACTCCAAATGTTGATCTAGTATAGGAATCCCCCCTTCAAGATGTGGAATCTGATTATCAAATTCTTGAAATGATTTTGCTTTTGCGAATCTATCCAAGCGATCAAGTTGTTGCTCAACAACATTGTCAGTTTTGGATGATTCAAGAAAAACTACATCTCTAGATACAACAAACTTCTTATTTACTTCATCATAGAGGTAGTATGCTTTGGACGTGTTTGAATACCCCAGAAAGATACACTTACGACTTCTAGCACCAAGTTTGTTTCTATGTACCTTTGGTATTAAGGCATAACAGGTGGAACCAACGACCCTGAGATGCTTTACCGAAGGAACATGTCCATACCACATTTCATATGGAGTCTTGTTTCTTATAGCATTAGATGGACATATATTCTTTATATACGTAGCACATAGAACAGCATCAGCCCAAAACATTATCTTTACATTTTTGAAGAAGAGCATGGATCGTACCTTATTTAAGATTGTCTTATTCATTCCTTCAGCGACACCATTCTGTTGGGGATTATAAGGCACAGTTGTTTGATGTTTGACCCCATGTTGGCAAAGATAGTTTCAAATTCATTTGACGTGTATTCTTTTCCATTATTAGTGCGAATAGACCCAATATGAGATTGTGCATCATTTTCAATCCATTTATGAAAATTCTTGAATGTTTGAAAAGCATCAGATTTGTTCTTCAATAAATAAACCTAACACATTCTGGTGTAGTCATCAATAAATGTCATGATATATTTATTTCCATTTGCAGAAGGAACAGGCATTGGACCACATAAATCTGAATGAATAAGTTCAAGCTTCCTATGTGCTCTTGAATGTGAGTCATGAAATGACTGTTTACTATGCTTTTCTAGAATGCAAGCATC
>APFE030054546.1:3308-36586 GCA_000404065.3 Pinus taeda | reverse complement strand
CTTTTCCTGAATATCATAAGCAGCCATTAGCCTTTGTTGATTGGTAGGTGCTATCCTCATCAGATGATTGTAAAGTTGCATACTCACTGGATCATTTCTAGCTTTTATATCGATGAAAGTTTTCTTGACATCTGAGATTTGCACTGTAATTTGCAACTTTAATTGAATTTTGAGGGCTGCAATGGCCTCCTCCTTCTTGATTAGTGCTTTGATGTCCTTTGCATCCTTAGGATTATGCCCAAGCTCGATGATGATTTCTTCTAAGGACTTAATCCTATTGTCCTTAGCTAAGGAGGAAGCCTTTTCTAATTCTAATTGGGCTGAGGTATTGCGCAACAAATTTTGCAGTTTGTGAGCAAGCAATGCCTTATCTGCCAAGGTGGCATATGCCATCTCCTCAGTTTGCTTATGTAATTCAATCTGGTCAATTGGGTGAATATATTTAGAGAAAACTTCCAGATTGGTTCTTATATAATCAGCAACTAACTGGGGTTGCTGTGTCTTGGGCTTGAAATGGCTGAGGATCATTTTCTTTTCCTGAATATCATAAGCAGCCATTAGCCTTTGTTGATTGGTAGGTGCTATCCTCATCAGATGATTGTAAAGTTGCATACTCACTGGATCATTTCTAGCTTTTATATCGATGAAAGTTTTCTTGACATCTGAGATTTGCTTCCTTTAAGACCTGGTGGATGACACTTCCATGCTATGTTGCCTCTCTAGCTCTTGCTAGAATGAGCTAGCTGAGGTGCTAGGTAATGGAGATGTTTGCTGCTCG
Source organism: Pinus taeda (assembly GCA_000404065.3). Classification (NCBI taxonomy): domain Eukaryota; kingdom Viridiplantae; phylum Streptophyta; class Pinopsida; order Pinales; family Pinaceae; genus Pinus; species Pinus taeda. The sequence goes on along the minus strand of APFE030054546.1, from coordinate 35,808 downwards.
GTCCTTTCCTAATCTCTCATGGTGCTTGTGGTATCTTCCACAAATTCCTCCTTAGAATAGGGATTCAACCTCTGCCTCTTATCTCCTGGTTGTTCTGATGGTCCACTGGTAGGGGAATCCTCTTCTCTGTCTCTCTTTCTACTCTTTTCCTCATTTTGAGGAGTCTGTAGCACAGGGGCTTCTAATGCCTTGGTTTGAGCTGGGGAGCTTGGCCTTCTCCCTATTCTTTTGTTGTGGTGGGTTGATCAACCATGGTCTACTATTCTGTATCCATTACTTCCTTGCACTTTGATGTTGAACTGGCCTTTCGTGATGCTTGTTGTGAGCTCTCAGCAAAAGATGTATCACCTCCAATGTGCTAGGGCAGCTTGAAGGGTACCTGTCCAAAAGAGTCCAGGTCAAGTGTTTTTTCAAGCTCTTTCATTTCCTTTTCCAATTTCTCTTCTCCAGTTATATGTTCAAACAATGTGCCCTCTAGCCACTCTTGTTGATTAGCATATTGCTGGATTTCAAGGATTGGACAGTGAACATATGCTGGCAGCTTATTTTTGACTTTCCTATAACTTATGAAATGATTGGGTTCATATGGTGCCCAATAGAAACTCTGCTTTACTTTGAGTCTTTTCTCTAAAATCTCATCAGCCTCTAGCCATGCTTCCCTCTGATTGAAGGTGAAAGGGCCCATTTGATTTCTTATTTTAAGTTGTGCCTTTTTCTTGGCCTCACAGAAATGAATTGCATCTGCTTGGATGAATTGTCTAAAGTATTCCAGGGCAAACAATCGCATTGGCACATATCTTGGCAATTTATAGGGGCACAGCTCACAGCCATATATCCGTATCACAGTGTGATTCTGGTAAAAGTACCAGTCACATATGCTATAGCTCTTGGAGAGCTGTAGAATTCTCTACATTTCACCAGAAAGTCTATCTGGAGGACTTGTTATCAGTAAAGAGGTGGCTAGATATATGAATAGATCAATAAATTCACAATAAGTATAAGGAGAATAGTAAACATGGTGGAAGACTGGGGTCCAAAAGACTACAAACCTTGGCTCTCCCTTGACATCAAATTTTTTGAGGGGAACTTGAAAACTATCTGACTCATAGTAGAGCAAAAAATGATATATGTATGATGTGTATTTAAACACTCTTTCTCTGTCCATGCTCATGAATTGCTCATGGACCTTATCAGCTATGAAGGTGGCATAGTCATACCTGATAGCAGGGGGCTGTCCTGGAGAAAATATGGATAAGAGGACCAATGTGGTTTCATCTACATATTCACTGGTTTTTAATCCCGGGATGTAGGCTATCATGTCAATAATAAACTTCCTTGCTTCATTAAACCAAGTGTCTAGGTATGGAAGAGGCTCCTGAGGTTGACAATTGGGTTTCATAAATATTTTGCCAATTCTGGCTATCTCTGCACTTGGCAATTTGGCACCTTGGTCAAGCAAAAATCCCAAGGAAAGAGGAGTCAATTGCCCAGTTGGTTTGAAATGCAACATCTCATTTATTGATTCAGGGGTGATATAGAATAGAACTATCCCAAAAGGAGACATCCCTACCCTTTGAGTGGGCTCATAATTGGCATGGCATTGGTGAATGAGGTCAGGAAAAACATTTACACAAGGAAGGTAGTACATGGGCATATTGGACTCCCAAATCCCAAAGATGTCAGCTTTGTTTCTATGGTTGTTCTTGATCTCACAGAAGACCTGGAGATGAGATTTGATACCCATTATGTCATTAATCTGGAAATCCTTGTCAACTAGGGGTAACCATTCCAGTTCTTTATGTGGGCCATTAAGAGGGGCCACATTGAGGGCTACTGGAGTAGGGGCTTCCATCTTTATAAGTTCTCTGGTGTTTTTAATTGAAATGTGTGTCTTTATAGCAGCAGTGGGCAAAATAGAGGCCCTGGGGCTTTTTCCAGAGGATTTCAAAATTAGAGTGCTTTGTTTTGACTCTAGTGGGCAGAATTTAATGCAAAGAATGAAGCTTGGAGGGTTTGTTCTGCAAGGAATGAGTAGCAATGGTTTCAGTGCCTTTCCTTTGGCAATTACTGACCAAACAGACCTAGAGCTCGACTTAAATGGGAGAGATTTGTTGAGTGGGGTGGAGTTGATAGTTTTTATAGTAAAATGTGGGCAAAATAGTAGTTTGAGTGGGCAATTTTGCAGAGGGAAGTCAATCAGGGAGCTTGGGAGCAAGACTCAGGTGAGTACCTAGTTTTCTCGGCTCGGTGGGCAAATTGTACAGAGGGGTATGCAATGTGCAGGTTTTTTTAATGAATAAGTGGTCCTAGTGTATTTATGTGTAGGCAGCATGGCAAATTTTAACAAGTTTCTAGGCTTCCCAGACAATTTTTACAGTGAAAATTCGAAATTCAGAGGGTTTTTAGCAGGACTATGGTAAATACCTGTTTTCACAATGCACTAGAGTTACTTGCTGGTTGGGAGACGATTTGCAAAGTGGGACACTGAGCTATGGTGGTCGAGGTAGCAGACTGAAGGTTTGCTGGTGAATCCGTCGTCGTATGCATGCAAAAGCTCAGTAAAATAACACAATGACAATGGTAAAAAACAACCAATTTTACGGGTTTTTTTAACAAAAATCGGCTTTATGGGCTTTTTGGCATTTTTTGATGACGTCATCATGACGTAGATTTTTTTTCGTGTAGCAGGGTATGGAAGATGATGTGGCAGATGACTTGGCGCTGAGGTGGCAACAGTGATGTGGAGCTGACGTGGATATGACGTCATCAGATGATGTCAGCGGCGGGGAGTGAGGGCGGTAAGTGGTATTGTCGCACCGCTTTTGGGGTAGCAGCGGTATTGAATGGGGTGGGTCGCGATACATGCGGGTGAGCGACGCGTGTCCTCTATACGGCGATGAAACCACCATTTTCCTGGAACATAACATTCGGGCGCTGGGGGCATTGCAATACAGTTCCACACCGTTGGATCTGAGAGCCCCAATCCAATGGTCGACAATGAATGGCAAGTTTCAGGGGTGCGACATGGGGACCCACTTTAATATATTGGTGCTATATAATGTTTTTGCGGGGTTTTTTAGTGTATTTCAGCTCTGGACTGCGGCCGGTCGGTTATTCATATAACCAAAGGTTAACTGAAACCCAAGGTTTTTATGCGTGCTAAGGGTTATTATAAGGTTCCAGGTGAACTTTATAATTCCCGAAAATCTTTATTATATGGCTATATGGCCAAGGGTCGGGATATTTGTTTTTAGGGAATTTTTATGTATTTTATACAATAGGGGGAGGGAAAAAGTTATATAGGAGTTATATAGTAGAGTTAGGGGGTTAATATGAATATGTAGAATGGATATGTAGGGACAAAGGCTAAGTTTATAGATTGAAAACTTAGGCATAGGGGAATGAAAGGATACCAAGTCATGAAGTTTTTAGGAAACTTGGCAACATGGAATAGAAACTTTTTACATAAGAAATGTGGCTTGTTTTGCCTAGGTGAAAACAGAGTTTCACTTAGTTTTTTATTATGAAATGAAGTGGACTAAAGGCAATGAGCAAATCTCATTGTCCTTGGGGGGAATGTTAGTAAGTGTTTCTTGGAAAAATGGGGAGGGAAATTAGTCATGCTCCATTTTTTTTGTAACCACCTTGCCATGGCACCTTATTATTTTTATGAGATGAAACTTGTTTCAAAGGAGCAAATTGCTCATAGACCTGCTCCTCCCACACCAAAAACTGCCTACCCAGCCTAGTACACCTGACATTTTTTTTTCATTTTCATTAGGTGCATTTGAACTAGCAAACCCTGATTCTTCTCTTTTCTTTTCGCTACCCTCCTATCTAAGTCTACCCTTATCTCTTCCAGGGCTCAGATTAAGCTATTGAGACCCTTTGCTTCTCTACCTAACTACTTGCCTGCCAAGCATGAGTTGTTTGTACAGACCTTTTTCTCTATCCTAAGACAAGTAAATTCAAACATGATCTAGCCAGGATTAGACTGTCTGGCTATTCATCAACTGTGGTAAGAGTTAATCACTAGTATATTGTGAAATTATACAAAATATGGAACTTTGCAGCATGGAAAGAATGAACATATTTGACACTTCTTCAATCAATCATGAAAAATGAAACCTATTGGTATAGGAAGCTAAAAGTGGCTCCACTTGGGGATGGCTTTTCCTAGTGAAAACTCAAGAACAGTAGGTCAGATGGCCTTATATTTAGTTCTTGCTGTTTTCTGAAATTTCTCCTTTGTTGTTCACAAAATGGCTCCTCTGTAATGCCTGTATTTCTTATGCAGTAATTCCAAAAATAGCAGCTCTGTTTTGGGTACTCTATTTGATTATTTCTCATCATTTTCACAGCTCCCAAGTCTACTTCTTTAGCTTCTTCTGATAGGATTAAAATGTAATACCCAAAGGTGGCACCATTCCTTGCCTTTTCCTCAAAATTTGTTGTAACCTATTCCCTATCTTATTGCTGTAATAAACTGCAGAAAGTAAACACTACTATGTATAAATTGAAGTGTTGCTATCCTTAACAAAGTGGCTCAAAATAATGCTTGAGCATTCGGCCATTGACTGGTCCATCATCTGCTTCTGTACCATCTAGGATTTTCAAAATGTAGGTGTTATTTCTTTGTACAGTCTAAATGATAAATGGTCCTCTCCATAAGAAATCAAATATTCCATGTTTTCCCTATCTTCTCTTCTGGCATCCCACTTTAAAACTTTATCCCCAATGAAGAAATCCTCTACTTTGGTTCTTTTATCAAATATCTTTTTCAGCTTTTCTTGTAGAACGTGAGCTCTATGATAGACATCCTCTCTTGTCTGCTGCAAGTGAATAGTTTGATTGATCCTTCTCTGAATATCATTAGGTTCTGCCTGTATCTCTTGTAGCAAATTTATCATTGGGATTTCCAAAGAAGAAGGGAATATTGCCTCCATTCCATAAACCAATTGATAGGGACTGGTCCCAGTAGATCTCTTAATGGTCAATCTATCTGCCCATAGTGCATTTACAAGCTTTTTATGCCAATTTTTTTTGTTTTCCTCCAAGACTTTCTTAATGATGTTGATCAAGATCTTGTTGGAGGATCCAGCTAGGCCATTACCTTGAGGGTAATAGGTTGTAGAATGGCCCAAGGTAATGCGGTATTTATGATAGAAATTAATCATTCTCTTAGACTTAAAGGCAACATCATTGTCTGTAATAATTTTCTCCGGGCAGCCAAACCTAGACAAGATGTTGGTCTCAAGGAATTGCATGATTATTGAGTCATTGGCTTGCCTACAAGGGATGGCCTCTGTCCACTTGGTAAAATAGTCTGTAGCAGTCAAAATCCATTTGTGCTGGCGAGAGGATGAAGGGTGGATTTCCCCAATGAAGTCTAAACCCCATTGTTGAAATGGTTTTTCAGTGGAAATGGGCTTGAGGGGTAGAGGCAACAACTTTTTCTTGCCTTCAAAAATTTGGCATTTGTGGCAAAGTTACATATTTTTTCACATCAGTGAATAGGGTGGGCCAATAAAATCCAACCCTTAGGATTTTATCAGCAGTTGATTTCCAATATAAATGTCCACCGCAATCCCCTGCATGAAATTCTTTAAGTACTTTGTCATTTCCTTCTTTGATTAGACAATTTAATAATACACCTTCATGGTTTTTCCAAAAGAGAGCATGATCTAAAATGCAGAACTTGGAAGCTTTCATTTTCAAAAATCTTTTCTTAGTTCTGGATAATCCTGGAGGAGCTTGTAGGTTTAATAATACAAACGATATGTCAGCATACCAAGGTGATTGTAAAAAGGCTTGATTGATCTGTGGATTCGCCATCTCCTGCTCATTATACAGTTGATTTATGTCAAGGACTTGAAAGTTAGTTTCAGTCTTGAGTTTAGCTAGTCCTTGTCCTTTTATCAGTTTTTTTGGTTTAATTTCAATGTCATATTCCAGTATGGTAGCTATACATTTGCCCCTTTTTCCTTCAATTCCTTCTTGGGTCAAGATGTCTTTGACAACAGTGTTGGGTACATAAGCAATCACATGAGAGTAAAAAATGTAAACTCTAAAGTCCTTGATGGCTTTTACAAGTGCATATGCTTGTTTCTCCATGATTTGATATTTGAGTGGAGCATATCTAAGGGCTTTGCTGAAGAAGGCTATGGGTTTTTCACATCCCTGGTCATCTTTTTGGAGCAAAACAATAGCAATTGTATGTTCTGATGCAAATGACAATATGATAAAGTCCTTGTCAAAATTGGGGCTTGTGAGGGCTGGTGTTTGAGTCAAAGCTTTTTTTATTTCTTCAAAGGCTTGCTTGTTTCTATTGTCCACTTAACCCTGGAGTCTTTTTTGAGCATGTTGTTCAGCAATCTTATTAGCTCGGCCAGATTTGGTATGAATCTTCTTAGAAAGTTGATCTTCCCCAAAAAGGCTTGTAGTTCTTTAATGTTTCTGGGGTGAGGGACTTGTAAGATAGCTTGGATTATGTCCGGATCAATTCTAATGCCTTCTTTAGAGATGATATGGCCCAATAATTTTCTTTCTTCTAGGCCAAACAATGATTTCTTTGGATTTAGTGATATACCATATTTTCTGCAAATTAAGAATACTTGCCTAAGATGATCTAGCTGTTCTTGATCTGATTTGGAGAAAGTTGTAAGGTCATCTAGGTAAATGACTAAAAAGTCATGGAGCTCTTTGTCAAAAGAAATATCCATGGCTCTTTGAAAAGTTGCTCCTGCATTCTTGAGTCCAAAAGGAATTTTCACATATTTGAATGTCCCCCAAGGGGTTGTGAAAGTAGTTTTATCTTGATCATCTGGGTGCATTAGGATTTGATTGAAGCCTGAGAATCCATCTAATAGTGATATCCTTGAAGCACCCACTACCCTTTGAAAAATGTGATCCATTTTGGGTAAAGGGTAATTGTCCTTTAAGGAGACTTTGTTCAAATTTCTCAAATCAACACAGAACCTAATCTCCCCTGTCTTCTTTCTAGTGGGCACTAAATTTGAAACTCATTCTGAAAATCTGATTGGAGCTATAATTCCAGCTTCATACATTATCTTAACTTCTTTCTCAATCAAAGGGAGCAGCACAGGGTTGACCTTCCTAAGTTTCTATTTGAAAGGTTTTTGGTTTTCTTTGAGAGGTCTTGTGTGCTGGATGACTACAGTATCATAAGACTTTAGGTCCTCATAACTCCATGCAAAGACATCTTGAAATTCTTTGAATAGTTCAATATACTTGAGAATAGTTCAATATACTTGAGTTTTTGGTCAGGAGGCAGAGCTTTGGACAATTTTATCATTTTGGGATTTTCTACAGTTCCTAAATTACAGTCCTCAATTTCTACATTTAATGGATGCATTTTAGGTTTCCTAGAGATGTCATTTTAGTCAAAAATGTCCTCTAAAGGAGTGAGGCCTGTAGGTAGAAAATTATCCTTCAACTCAATGACTTCACATTCTGCTGCAATTGTATCCTCTCCCTCTTTTTCATGAAGTTCCTGTAAATCTGTTTTGGTAAATTTCGTGGGATGTAGAATTTGGTTTGTTGTTTCAGCAGAGATATGTGTTTCAACTTTGTCTATTTGCTGGCTTTAATCTATTGTGTTGGAATCCATTTTTTTGCTTTAGAACTCCTCTTTCAAAGTCAGGAAATTGTTGATTTGTGTGTCATTTTCAAACACCTGCCAATTTTTGACATTATCTAGTACAACAGGTCTATGTTTGATTTTGATAGTGAACCGGTGATTGGGCTTAAATGGAAATTTGCAAGTGCTTGCAAAGGTTGCTAGACTATGAGCATGCAGATTTCGATTCCTTGGAATCTTGGTTAATTGGGATTCAAGAAAGGTGTTGAGAATTTCCATTGTGGCAGCTCTATATGACCGCAGCCTAAGATCATTTGTAATGAAATTACCCTTTATTGGTTGAATGATGAGGTTAGAGTCTCCAAAAATTGATATTCGAGCTGCACCTAAGTTTTTTATCACTTTGATCCCTAAGAGGAGGGCTTCATTTTTTACCATGTTGTTAGTGCATCTGAAATTTAATCTAAATGCATGTCCCTCAGTGTGGTCATCTTTCATATTGTGTATCCAAACCCCTGCCCCTGCTCCTAGCTTATTAACAGATCCATCAAACTCTAGATACCATAAGTTTTCTTGATTTGAACGGGTATTAGGAGCTTTTTCAATTTGCTCAGCAGGCATGGTTGGATTTTTAGTCTCATGGGATTCCTCATGTGTGACTGTCAATTTGTTGTTTTCCAAGACTTCTTGAATCTGAACTGTGGATTCTTTGTCTAGGAATTCATCCTGACTTAAAGACACAATTTTAACATTAGTTTGGCTTTGAATCTCAGTGTTGTATAAGATAAAAGAGTCCATGGTTGAATGCATAGAATAAATGGGAAAGGTTTGGGGTTTTTCTTGACTACTTACCACATACTTCATCAAAGTTTCTCCGTACAGCCTTTTAGGTTGGCCGAAGACTGAGATAGTGGCATAAGACATGTCTAGTTGCAAAGATCCTTGTAGCTTGGCACCCCAAGATCTAGATAACAGCATTCCATACTTGGGTGGAATATCAGCTACCACCACATCCATGAGAATTGTCTTGGCTGGATATTGGACTAATGAGACACACAGATCCTTGATTAAGCCTAGACATTGGACATCACTAGAATCAAAGGAAAACAGGTCTTTGTATGGCCTTGTGATATCTAGGTCTAACTTTTCCATGACAGATTTTGGCATTAGATTATGGGAAGCTCCTGAATCAAACATTGCATTGTGAAGCACTTTGTCATGAATGTTTAAACTTACGTAGAAGGGAGGAACTCCTCCATCTACTGATTTACCATTTTCTTCAGGGCCAAATATAAGTTCTGGTTGATCATCAAGGATGTTCACTGAATCTTTGTTTTCTGAATTTTGTAGTGATTTGCTGATTGGCTCTCTAAAAACTTCATTCCTAGCCAATTCAGATAATTGGATGGATACCTTTAACTTACTTATTTCAGCCTCCATATTAAAGGGTTTTTCGGTTTCTATTTTGACATTTTGGGCAGCAAGATTGTGTTTTTCCACTAAGTTTTCAACAACTGCCTCTTTTACTGGAATTTTATGATGAGCTGAAGTTACTTGCACACCATCTTCCAAAGGTTCCTCTACAATCTCTCTGAGTGGGGAAACAGATGTAGGGTGTTGTTTTGATTTATCTTTGTCTGAAGCATCTTCACTTGTTCGACTACTTGGATTGGAAGTTGATTTAGGGATAATTGGTATATGAGAGTCTTTGAGTTTGGTTTTGGTAGGTTGCTTGATTGTCTTCTGCTTGGGATCATCGAGGATGTCTATTCTCCTACTTCTCAATTTGTACTCCTTGTGGACTTCATACACAGTTGTTTCATACCCTTGCTTAAAATCAAAGGATTCCCCTGATTTCATTTGACAATGACTAAGAGTATGAGCCTCTTGATCTTCTTGAGTTAGGAAAATTGGTTGGCTGCTATTGAGACCCATTAGGTTAATGTGGGGGTCCTCTGTTGGTTCATTAGATGTGGAGGCTTCTGCTTAGTTTTCTTGGAAGGGGGGCCTATATTTTGGTCTGGACCAACCTTTCCTACATTGGGGTTTTGATTTTTTCTAAAGTTTGGATTTCTTACATTGTTGTTTGGTTGGCTTTCCCATGAAGATTTCCTCTCAATAGTTTCCACTCTATCTCCTAGCCTATCCATGCCTTTAATGATTGCATCAAGTTTTTGTTCAAAGGAAGATGGTTCTTCTTTTAGATCTAGCTCGATTTCGTTTAAAAATCAGATTGGCTTCAACACTCACAGCTATGCTCTGCATATCATCAAGGCTAGGAGGAGCTCTCTCCCTAAGTTGGTAAGCCATGTCTGAGTCAAATACATCAAGGAATTTGATCAATGCTAAGTCTGGTGGTGGTCTAAGATTTATTGGAATAGCAAGGTAGGTATTGTTGAATCTGGCACAATAATCTTGGACACTTTCCTGTGGGCTTCTCTTCAAGTTCTCATATTCTGTTAAGATGTGTAAAGAGTCTTTTTTCTTTTCCCACCTATTCAGGAAAGTATAATACAGGGCATCTAGATTAGCTATTGTGTTTGCGGGGAGTGACCTAAACCAGGTCCTTACATCACCAATTAAGCTCTGGACAAAAATTTTCATCCTGACATCATCATCATCAATCTCATAGTTTTCAAAATAGTATGTCATCCTCTTGGTATGTTGTTGAGCAGTGTAAGTGCTAGTACCATCAAAATATGTAATTTTTCCCTGATAATCCTATGGCATAGCCCCGGGATTAGCAAGAAACTGTAAGGGAGCATATCTATTTGCCATATTAGCAAGGAAAAGTGGGACAACTGGAAGCACCAGGGTAACAACTCAGATAAGTGCTATGGGTGGAGGGGTGGAAAAGAGATTTTGGAGTGATAAAGGTGAACTGGAAGAAGCTACAGCAATAGGAAGAAGGGCTTGAGATTTTGTTGTAGCAGGTTTAGTTTGAATAGGTTTCTACTGGGGTGTTTCAAGATTTGAATCAGCAAAACTCTCTTGACTTTCTGGTTTCCTAAGGCTCTTAGCAATCAAATTTGGATTGTCAAAAATAGCTGGAGGATTTGGGTCTGGGTTTGACCTTGTGTACCAAGTTTTATTCTTTGGAGCCAGCTTCTAAAGTATGTTTTGGGTATTTTCTGGGAATATTTGTAGGATACAAGTTTTGACAATATCTTGAAGGAAGCTGCTGAAATGTAGGAGGAGTTGGGTTTTCCTTCAGGAGGTTTGAAACAAGGATGGCCAAACAAATCATTGAGACAGCTATTTAAAATCTAATGCTAAACTGGAGTTAGACTGAAGTAGCTTTTATTTACTCTTGTGATTGCATAGCAAAGACAGTTTCAAAGGCTGACTGGCTAACTTTAGGCTCCATCTGTAGCTTTAGAGATTAGACAGTAGTAATAAACATTCATTCAGATCCCCAGTGGAGTTGCCAATGATGTTATCACTCAGGTTGTTCCCCAAAACTTGTGAGAAAAAGGAATACGGCCGAGGTAACCACTAACCAGTCTTTTAGATGCAACTTCTAGCCAAATTGCATCCAGAGAGGGCTCTCTCTTAATAATTTAACTTTGTTTCTTGAAGTATTTTATGCTAGTTATGATGTGCAGAGTTTTGTTTTAAGTTTGTTTGGATGGTGATTTTAAATAGAGCTAGGATGCAATTCTGAAAGAGTTTATTCCATTGGGCAATGGATTCTATGAAGATGGACTGCTGAGTGTGTTTCTGTGATAAAGGGCAATACTACAGAGCAAGCTAATCAGTTTTGGAACAAAATTGAAATCTAGAAATTGATGGGATGTAAGCCAGGGGGTAAAGGGTAGTCAAGAATCATTTATCATGGTGGCAGAGGGAGGGTGCATGAATATTTTCAAGGAGCAGTGAAGAATTCCTTAGCAATTTTCAAAGTGAAAGAATTAGTGGAAACAGAAGCATCTAAGAATTTTTGTTTATGCTAGTTCTGAAGAAAACATAAATAATAGTAGGAATTGAACACAGAGTGTATTTAAACAAGTTCTAGGCTATTCTTCTTCCCTGTTGTTAAGATTATGAAACATATATGAAATTTGCAAACATAGATAACACAAAACACAGTTTAGAATAACCTATTGATCCAAAGAAAGACACAAGAATTTTGTAGCAAAGCTCAGAACATCAAATCCACATTCTACAGGTCTAGCAGTAGTGCACTTCAACAACCCTTGTATTAAAAATATCAGAGTTACAGCGTGGTCCAAAGAGGAAAATCACCAACCCCGAATACATTCCTTGGGGGGTATTTATACAAAAAGAGAGTTACAAAATATCTTGTAGATAAGATATGAAGCAATAACTTCCTTCACCTACTCTAACAAGGGAATAAATGCAGAAATAAATGTAGGAGTAATAGTGGCTATGCTGGCTGCTTTAACTAACAAGATATTTTTGACTTTTCAACTCAGGAATTCAGCTGGTAGTTGTGTCTTTAACTTGCATTCCTGCGTTGCTATCCTGATCCTTTCAATTGCTCTTTATTTAGCTTTAATGCGTCCTGATCCTCGCTTGAGCTCCTTCCTCTATATCTGCCACGTGTCTTGCTATTTGACCAAGTGTAAATAGACAGAAAGATCCAAATTACCTGGGTAAAATTTCTAGCATACTCTACCACCACTGGTTTGTAGGCAACTGATGTCTTTGTATGTTCACAAGTGTTTCATCAACCTCAGTATACCTATAAAAGTTAGACTTGACTTCAAAAAGATGATTTATTTCATGTTCTATATAAAACAAATTTTCCAATTTGTCATATAAACTCTGTCCGGAAGGAGGTCCTGTGTCTTCTGAAGTGTTGGATGATGCTGTGATCTGATTTATAACATACATATTTACCCTATAAGCATATTTTTGATGTGATAACAGTTTTTGATTGCTGGTTAGCAAACTGGGTAGACCCTTCTGCTGCAAGATTGCGAACTTCTCTGTGAAGGCACTAATATCCATCTGCATCTCTTGGCACTTCCTTTCCAAAGTCTGTACAAAATTTCTCATTGTTAGCACCTTCTTTACTGACAAAATGGTGCCTGTCCTATCCGAGATATCTAAAGCTGCTAGCTGTCCTTTAGTATGATTATTCAAAAAATGGATGAGCCTATTGGCCTGCTCAAGCATATTTCCCAATGATGCCCTGGCCCTTTGAATTTGCTCTTGGGCCTTTTCTATCAATTCAATTTGTTCATGGATTGTTTGAATTGATAGCCATTGGTCAGTAATAGACTGGCCAATCTTGGTCCACAAGATCATTTTGATGTTTGCTAGAGGTTTACGTAAGGTGAGATCATTTTCCAATGATTTCACCTTGTTCTCCAGGGCCTTTAATTCTTTGGTTTTTTTTGCCACTGTTATTTTTGACTTGTCATAGCTCACCTCTAGTTTGGCTAGTTTCTCTTTTGCTTCTTTGAGCTCTGACATTTGAGCTTCCATCTCTTTTACTACTTTCATTAATTCATTCATGCCCATGCTGGTATCTGGCCCTGTTGCTGCTGCTGAAGCTGAAGTACCTGTTGTTGATGCTGGGATGGTAGGAGGGACTACTGTTGTACCTGTGGGGGGAGCAGTGGCACCTGTTGGAGCTGTTTCAGGTGGTTGGGAGGTCGACTCTCCCTGCTTCTCTTTAATTTCCTTCTCCAATGCTTTCTCTGTTTCTGCCGATCTCTCATTCATCCTCATCAACATACTTACCATGTCCTCTTCCTCTTTCTGCTGTGCAACTTGTGAAGTTTGTGGATGCACTGTAATTGGAAACTTTAATTGCTTTTTGAGGGCTGCAATGTCCTCCTCCTTATTCTTGATTAGTGCTTTGATGCCCTTTGCATCCTTAGGATTATGCCCAAGCTCAATGATGATTTCTTCTAAGGACTTAATCCTGTTGTCCTTAGCTAAGGAGGAAGCCTTTTCTAATTCTAATTGGGCAAAGGTAATGTGCAATGAATTTTTGTAGTTTGTGAGCAAGCAATGCCTTATCTGCCAAGGTGGCATACACCATCTCCTCAGTTTGCTTATGTAATTCAATCTGGTCAATTGGGTGAATCTCCTTAGAGAAAACTTCCAGATTGGTTCTTATATAATTAGTAGCTGACTGGGGTTGTTGTGTCTTGGGCTTGAAATTGTTGAGGATCATTTTCTTTTCCTGAATATCATAAGCAACCATTAGCCTTTGTTGATTGGTAGGTGTTGTCCTCATCAGATGATTATAAAATTGCATCCTCACTGGATCATTTCTAGCTTTTATATCGGTGAAATTTTTCTTGATATCTGAGCTTTGCTTTCTTTGAGGCCTGGTGGATGACACTTCCATGCTATGTTGCCTCTCTAGCTCTTGCTGGAATGAGCTAGCTGAGGTGCCAGGTAGTGGAGATGTTTGTTGCTCAGTCCTTTCCTGATCTCTCATGGTGCTTGTGGTATCTTCCACAAATTCCTCCTCAGAATAGGGATTCAACCTATGCCTCTTATCTCCTGGTTGTTCTGATGGTCCATTGGCTGGGGCATCCTCTTCTCTGTCTCTCTTTCTGCACTTCTCCTCATTTTTGAGGAGTTTGTAGCACAGGGGCTTCTGATGCCTTGGTTTGAGCTGGGGGAGCTTGGCCTTCTCCCTGTTCTTTTGTTGTGGTGGGTTGATCAACCATGGTCTGTTGTTCGGTATCTATTACTTCCTTGCCCTTTGCTATTGAACTAGCCTTTCATGATGCTTGCTGTGAGCTCTCAGCAAAAGATGTATCACCTCCAATGTGCTGGGGCAGCTTGAAGGGTACCTGTCCAAAAGTGTCCAGGTCAAGTGTTTTTTCAAGCTCTTTCATTTCCTTTTCCAATTTCTCTTCTCCAGTTATCTCTTCAAACAATGTGCCCTCTAGCCACTCTTGTTGATTAGCATATTGCTGGATTTTAGGGATTGGACAGTGAACATATGCTGGTAGCTTATTTTTTACTTTCCTATAACTTATGAAATGATTGGGGTCATATGGTGCCCAATAGAAACTCTATTTTAGTTTGAGTCTTTGCCCTAAAATCTCATCAGCCTCTAGCCAGACTTCCCTCTGATTGAAGGTGAAAGGGCCCAGTTGATTTCTTATTTTAAGTTGTGCCTTTTTCTTGGCCTCATAGAAATGAATTATGTCTACTTGGATGAATTGTCTAAAGTATTCCAGGGCAAACAATCGCATTGGCACATATCTTGTCAATTTATAGGGGCATAGCTCACAGCCATATATTCGGATCACAATGTGATTATGGTAAAAGTACCAGTCACCTATGCTATAGCTCTTGGAGAGCTGTAGAATTCTCTGCATTTCACCAGAAATTCTATCTGGAGGACTTGTTATCAGTAAAGAGGTGGCTGGATATATGAATAGATCAATAAATTCACAATAAGTATAAGGAGAATAGTAAACATGGTGGAAGACTGGGGTCCAAAAGATTATAGACCTTGGCTCTCCCTTGACATCAAATTTTCTGAGGGGAACTTGAAAACTATCTGACTCATAGTAGAGCAACAAATGATATATGTATGATGTGTATTTAAACACTCTTTCTCTGTCCATGCTCATGAATTGCTCATGGATCTTATCAGCTATGAAGGTGGCATAGTCATACCTAACAACAGGGGGTTGTCCTGGAGAAAATATGGATAAGAGGACCAATGTGGTTTCATCTACATACTCACTGGTTTTGAATCCCAGGAAGTAGGCTATCATGTCAATAATAAACTTCCCTGCTTCATTAAACCAAGTGTCCAGGTATGGAGGAGGCTCCTGAGGTTGAAAATTGGGTTTCATAAATATTTTGCCAATTCGGGTTATCTCTGCACTTGGCAATTTAGAACCTTGTTCAAGCAAAAATCCCAAGGAAGGAGGAGTCAATGGCCCAGTTGGTTTGAAATGCATCATCTCATTTATTGATTCAGGGGTGATATAGAATAGAACTGTCCCGAAAGGAGACATCACTGCCCTTTGAGTGGGCTCATAATTGGCATGGCATTGGTGAATGAGGTCAGGAAAAACATTTACACAAGGAAGGTAGTACATGGGCATATTGGACTCCCAAATCCAAAAGATGTCAGCTTTTTTTCTATGGTTGTTCCTGATCTCACAGAAGACCCGGAGATGAGATTTGATACCCATTATGTCATTAATCTAGAAATCCTTGTCAGTTAGGGGTAACCATTCCAGTGCTTTATGTGGGACATTAAGAGGGGCCACATTGAGGGCTACTGGAGCAGGGGCTTCCATCTTTATAAGTTCTCTAGTGTTTTTGATTGAAATGTGTGTCTTTACAGCAGCAGTGGGCAAAATAGAGGCCCTGGGGCGTTTTCCAGAGGATTTGCAAATTGGAGTGCTTTGTTTTGACTTTGGTGGGCTGAATTTGATGCAAAGAATGAAGTTTGGAGGGTTTGTTCTGCAAGGAATGAGTAGCAATGGTTTCAGGGCCTTTCCTTTGGCAATTATTGACCAAAAAGACCTAGAGCTCAGCTTAAATTGGAGAGATTTGCTGAGTGGGGTGGAGTTGGTAGTTTTTATAGTAAAATGTGGGCAAAATAGTAGTTTCAGTGGGCAATTCTGCAGAGGGAAGTCAATCAGGGAGCTTGGGAGCAAGACTCAGGTGAGTACCTGTTTTTCTCAGCTTGCTGGGTGAATTGTACAGAGGGGTATGCAATGTGCAGGTTTTTTTAATGAATAATTGGTCCTGGTGTATTTATGTGCAGGCAGCATGGAAAATTTTAACAAGTTTCTAGGTTGCCCGGACAATTTTCACAGCAAAAATTCGAAATTTAGAGGGTTTTTAGTACGATTATGGTAAATACCTGTTTTCACAATGCACTGGAGTTACTTGCTGGTTGGGAGACGATTTGCAGAGTGGGGCACCGAGCTATGGTGGTCGAGGTGGCAAACTGAAGGTTTGCTGGTGAATTCATCGTCGTATGCATGCAAAAGCTTAGTAAAATAACACAATGACAATGGTAAAAAACAACCAATTTTACGGGTTTTTTAAACAAAAATCAGATTTATGGGCTTTTTGGCACTTTTTGTGATGACATCACCATGACGTAGATTTTTTGTCATGTAGCGGGGTACAGAAGG
The DNA here is from genome assembly GCA_000404065.3 of Pinus taeda. Classification (NCBI taxonomy): domain Eukaryota; kingdom Viridiplantae; phylum Streptophyta; class Pinopsida; order Pinales; family Pinaceae; genus Pinus; species Pinus taeda. The sequence continues at coordinate 19,104 of APFE030054546.1, read as the reverse complement.
TGACGTGGTGGATGACTTGGCGTTGAGGTGGCAATAGTGATGTGGAGCTGACGTGGATATGATGTCATCAAATGACGTCAGCGGCTGGGAGTGAAAACGGTAAGTGGTATTGTCGCACCGCTTTTGGGGTAGCAGCGGTATTGAGTGGGGGGGTCGCGATACATGCAGGTGAGTGACGCGTGTCCTCTGTACGGCGGCGAAACCGCCATTTTCCCGGAACATAATGTTCGGGTGCTGGGGGCATTGCGATACAGTTCCACACCATTGGATCTGAGAGCCTCAATCCAACGGTCGGCGGCGAATGGCAAGTTGTGGGGGCACTTATAATTCCAAGCAAAGAACAAAGATGCACATGCTTCACTTCTGTCAAGTATTTGGTGAAGATATCAGTTGCCTATTGCTCGGTAAGACAATACTTCGTAGAAATAATACCATCAGTGACAAGGCCTTGAATATAATGTGCATGACAAGGCCTCAAATATAATGAGCATCAAGTTCAACATGCTTCGTCCTTTAGTGATATACCAAATTATAAGAAAGTTGAATTGCACCATGATTGTCACATTTCAATAGATTGAACGATTTCAGAACTAGACCAAACACGGTAAGGACATGTCATAACCAAATGGTTTCTTTAGTTGCTTCTTTGGCTGCTCTATACTCTGCTTCACATGAAGATAAAGAAAGAGTCTTCACCTTCTTACTAGACCAAGAGATCAGACATGAACCAAGTTGAAATATGTAACTAGCAGTTGACCTTCAATCAAAACTTTCACCTGCCTAATCAAAATCTGTATAACCAGAGATTAAAATTGTAGCACTACTTGAATAAAATACACCATAATGCAATATCCCCTGTAAATATTGCAGAATTCTCTTGGCTACCTGCCAATCATTTTCATGAGGTTGTTGCATGAATCAAGAAACCATACTAACAGCAAAAAGAGAGATCTGGTATGATGTGAGTTAAATATATCAAACAGCCAACAAGTTGACGATAAAGAGTAGCATCAACCAGTGGAGTGGTACACTCAATTGTTAACTTTACACCAGATTGAAATGGTGTAGGAGCAGTTTTACAATCACTCATATGGAAACTATCCAATAAATCTATCGCATAATTAGGTTGACAAAGAAAAATACCATTGGCCATATGTCAGATCTGAAGACCCAAGAAATAGTGCAATCTACCAAGATATGTCATCTAACTGCTTCTGAAGAGAAATTTTCATATCTTGAATTAATACAGGTTGGTTGCCAATGATAATTAGACCATTCACATATAAAACAATAATTAGAACATTATCACCAGAGTTCTTAACATACAGATTTGAATCAAATATACAACGCTTAAAACCAATATTCAATAAATATGCATCAATTTTATTGTACCAAGCCCTAGATGTTTGTTTAAGACCATATAAGGATTTATGTAATTTATTTACTAAACTTGAGGATTCAATAGAGATAAAATGAGGAGGTTGTTGCATATAAATTTCTTCAGTAAGATCACCATTTGAAAAGAGACTTTTAACATCCATTTGATGAATTTCCCACTTATATGATGCAGGAAGTGATAAAATGGTTATTATTGTGTTCATTTTAGCAACATGAGAAAAATTTTCATTAATCAATACCTTCAAGTTGACTAAAACCTTTTGCAACTAATATAGCTTTATGCTTTTCAATCTGTCCTTCTACGGTGAACTTAGTTTTATAAACCCATTTACAGCCAACTAAATTCTTTCCTAAAGGAAGAGGAACAAGAGACCAAGTCTTGTTTCTCAAAAGAGATTCATATTCAGCAGACATAACTTGTTCCCAATGAGGCTTATCCTTAGCTTGAGCATAAGTAATAGGATCATCTGTGGCCAAAACTTAGGTCATAAGAGAAAAGTTAGATCTAGTTCGATGAGTGTCGGAAGGATTTCTGACCTCACTACTTGGAGATTCAAGAGTTTTTTGAGCCCAAATAGGAAGAGTAGATGGAACAGGAGTCACTTTAGGAGCTTCATGAGTTTCAGGTGGAATACTTGAGGGAGAGAAAGAATCAAGATCAATAACAGGCACTAAACTTGAAGGAGTAACAAGAATAGGAGTAATAGGTGGTAAGATTCTATAGAATCAAGTGGGAAAGAGACTTTGTGAAATTGAACATCCCTTCTGATTATGACACTTCGATTAGAAGGATCAAACAACATGTAAGCCTTGGAATTCTCATCATAACCAATGAACATACACTTGTGAGATTGGGTTCTAACTTTTTCCCTTTTTCTTCAAGAATATGAGCCCAACATTCACAACCAAACACCTTAAAATTACTAATATCTAGTTTACGTCCATTCCATTTTTCCTCAAGGGTAATATGCTTAAAAACTTTAGTCGGAACTCTATTTAAAATAAAATTAGCACAACATATGGCTTAAGCCCAAAATTTCTTATGCAATCCTTTAGAATAAAGCATACATCTAGCCATTTCAACTAAAGTTTTGTTTTTCCTTTCAGTGACACCATTTTGTTGAGGTGTGCAAGGAACAAGATTTTTATGTTGAATACCATGTTTAGATAAATATGCATCAAATCTTGGCTTAGCAAGTTCCCCCCATTATCAGATCACAAGGTTTTAATACTCTTACCAGATGTGTTTTCAACCATGGATTTAAATTCTTGAAATTTTACAAATGTTTCACTCTTATTTTCCAAAAAATAAACCCAGATATTGAAGGAACTTCAAGAGGAAGACAAATATAACTATGAATTAATTACAAAGGTGTTTTAGAATGCCAACCTTTACATTTATCAAACATTTCGATATGATGTTTACCAAGAACACATCCTTCACAAACACCAATACTAGAAGAAATATTAGGCAAACCATGAACCATTTTAGTTACCATTTGCATTTTACCATAATTCAAGTGACCCAATATTTCATACCATAGTTGACTTAGTTCATCAGCATGAACAACATAGGAATAAAAGGGTTGTCTCTTAGTTGAATTAAAACCAAAAAAATTATATAAATCAGCTATATGATCAACATGACTAGAAGAGACTACTTTGTAATTTCGGTCGATATCTTTAAGAACATATTTATCAGGTCAATCTTCAAATTTAAAACCTTTCTGACATGCATGATAAATAGAAAGTAAGTTGATGGGCATGTTTTTAACATGAAAAATATCTTCCAATTTACCATTAGCAACAGTAACGTTGACACCTAATCATAGGGCTTGGGTGAAAAACTATTTTTAGTGTAAATAAAATAATAGAAGAAATGGAGATTCATCAAGAGATGAAACTGAACAGTCAATCCCTCTTGTATATAATAATGAACAAACTAGATGAATAATACAATGAAGTTACCTCCAGGCCTAACATGGTATTAGAGCCAGCTCCCAAAATTAGTTTTTTTGTAACTCCCTTCTACCATTTCTACAGTTTGTCATGCTCTTTGTCCACTACCATGCTCTCTATCCCCTACATTATTTTTATTGAATGGTATGCATTTGGTAATACTTCATATTCCCACCGCGTCCCTTCCTGCTCACTATCGTAATGCTCCACACTGTGGTATCAGTATTAATATCCCAACACATTGTACCTTCAGTATTAATATCCCGACTGTGCACTGCCTCCACAGTCATACCACTGCATTAATATCCCCCCTCCACTACGTTCAAGGGTGCTCTTCATACATTGGTCACTTCGTGGCATTGAAGAAGAGGAAGAGGCGCTCACAGCTCCAAACCTCCCAGCTCTAGTTTTTTGTTACCTTCAGTTGAGTTCCATTGGCAATGACTCCAAAGAACATTACAACTTCCAAACTATTTTATCACAACCCTTCCCATCTATTCAACTACGGAACTGAATGTTGGTTTCGGGGCCTGACATTGTGCTTCCAGGTACCAAAGCCTTTGTGGCTCTTCTAATTTACAAATAATTGTTAATGAGTCTGATAACGTGTAGCATTAAAAATAAATTCAAGTCACAGAGACAAACTCTGCATACAACACCATACGCACTATCGACTACTTGACCCATGTTTTTTTGCTGTGTGGTATCATGGTTTTTGCTATGTGGTATCTTGGAATGTTATTAACTTTGTCACCATATACCACATCCCGACTGTCATATGTGATTTATTATGTATTTTTTTTAAATACTGTGTGCCTCCCTCATATATTCCCTCCACCATATAAGTCTTCCCCTAGATAATGCCCTCCCCATATAACACATCTGCTCTATACATCAGATTGTAATTTTTTACAACGAAACTGCATTTTATACCACCAAAAGTGAGAATTTTATACATTGGCAATGGAAGTATTTTTTACAGTACACAAATTTTTAAAATGCATTCATTGATATCTATTGTGGGAGTGGTTCTCATCAGCAAGGAAAATTATCCTAAGTGGTCTCTGAAAATCAAACACACTCTCATTTTTAATGAGTTGTGGAAAGGAGTGTGTGTTGGAGACAGAGACAAATACCTAGAACAACCTACCTCAGACAAGGAATTCACCATTTTAGAAAATAAGAACAGCAAGGCTTATGCATTGATTTCAGCATCAATAAATGAAGAGGTGAGTTGCCATATTTTGCCATTTTCAAATTCTTTCGAAGGATTACAAAAACTGAAGGAACTCTATGACTCACATTCTGCACTTGAAGTTTTTCAATTCATGATTAAATTGTTCACCCTTGAATTACAAAATGATGATCCTCTTTCTCTTGCATTAGAAGTAAAATCTATTATGCATCATATCAAAGTCACTAATGTTGAACTGTACATCCCTCTGATATCTTTTCTCAAGGCACTTTATCCCACTTACTCAAATTATCTTGAGTCATTGCAAGCAAATGGAAACCTCAAAGATATTACCTTTGACTCCCTTATGAAAAAATTTGTTGAAAGAGAGAAAGCTTTTGGTAAGAAGACAACTCCTCAGTCTTCTGAAGAGGTTGTGTGTCTTGCACATAGAGAGAAAAATCTTTCTCAATATTATTCCAGAGGAAGAAGTGGTCGCAGAGGAAGAGGAAGAAATTTCAAAGGTGGGGGGGCAGACAATCTCAAGGAGAAAAGTCAAATTTTCATTACATACACTGCAAAACAGATGGATCACATGATGCATCCACATGCAAGTTTCCTTGGGACATAATTGAGCAGGAAAGAAACCAACCCAAAGGTAAAACTAATGACAAAAAGAAAGGTAAAGCACCTGAATCCACTCACTATGTTGTGGCACATTGTAACATTGGAGTGAATGAAGACGTATTTAATGCTTCACTTGCTTCTTGTAAAAATTATTGGTTGCTTGATTCAGGAGAAACTTGCCACATGACTTTTGGAACAGATTTTTTGGAAGAATTTACTGACAATGTTGATAGAGCAGTATACTTTACAGACAAATCAAAACTCAAGCCTTCAGATCTTAGTACAATCAGGCTTAAATTGCCTGGTCTTCCAGACTTTCTTCTGCATCATGTTTTATATCTCCCACAGCTGAGGAGAAACTTGTTGTCCTTGGTCCACATCCACCAACAAGGACACTCCATTCATATGTTTGAGGGCAAGCATGAGGTGAGAAAAGCATCAAACCACTCACTTGTCATGACAGGGATAGAAGAAGAAAGGCTTCTCAAGCTACAGGGTACCTCTTCTTGTGCACAAAATTTCTCATACAATTCTCATTATGAAGAAGTTACTTTTCCATCAAGTTTATTATGGCATGCTAGATTTGGACACTTGAACTATGACAACCTCCACTTGTTGAAGAAAAATGGTGTTACTAGTTTTCCTACAATTCCTAGGAAACTTAAGCAATGTGATGCTTGCATTCTAGGAGAAAGCATAGCAAATAGTCTTTTCATGATTCACATTCAAGAGCACATAGAAAACTTGAACTAATTCATTCAGATTTATGTGGTCCAATGCCTGTTCCTTCTGCAAATGGAAATAAATATATCATGACATTTATTGATGACTATACCAGACTGTGTTGGGTTTATTTATTGAAGCAAAAATCTGATGCTTTTCAAACATTTAAGAATTTTCATAAATGGATTGAAAATGATGCACAATCTCATATTGGGTCTATTTGCACTGATAATGGAAAAGAATACACATCAAATGAATTTGAAAATTATCTTTGCCAACATGGGATCAAACATCAAACAACTGTACCTTATAATCCCCAACAGAATGGTGTAGATGAAAGAATGAATAGGACAATCTTAAATATGGTACGATCCATGCTCTTCTTCAAAACTGTAAATATAATGTTTTGGGTTGATGTTATTCTATGTGCTGCATATATAAAGAATAGATGTCCATCTAATGCTATAAGAAACAAGACTCCATATGAAATGTGGTATGCACATGTTCCTTCGGTAAAGCATCTCAGGGTCTTTGGTTCCACCTATTATGTCTTGATACCAAAGGTATATAGAAACAAACTTGGTGCTAGAAGTCATAAGTGTATCTTCCTGGGGTATTCAAACACCTCCAAAGCATACCACCTCTATGACAAAGTAAATAAGAAGTTTGTTGTATCTAGAGATGCAATTTTCCTTGAATCATCCAAAATTGATAATGTTGTTGAGGGGCAACTTGATCACTTGGATAGATTCGCAAAAGCAAAATCATTTCAAGAATTTGATAATTAGATTCCACATCTTGAAGGGGGGATTCCTATACTAGATCAACATGTGGAATATTCTTCTGAAGAACACTCTCCCCCGCATGAAACTCCAACAACGAATGATGCTTTAAGTGATGTAATTGATAGAATTGGGAGACTCAATCTTGATTCAATCCCAACCCAATCAACGGAGTAGCCTGGACGATCTGAGAAAGGTCCCCCAAAGTGGCTGACAAAGACACTTGAAAGCGTTCATCCTGATGAAGTTGGAAAGACAAGAACTAAAAATTCAAACCAACAAAATGGAGGTGATGTAGATGACTCTAATTCACCTGTTGATAGGGATGTTTTTTATGATTGTGAATTGAACTTATCTATAGATTTTGAACCAAATTCCTTCAAAGAAGTTGCTTCTCATGATGAATGGAAAGAAGCGATGCAAAAGGAGTATGATGCCCTCATAAAGAACGACACTTGGAAGCTGGTTGATCCTCCATTAGAAACCAAACCAATCGGCTGCAAGTGGGTCTACAAGAACAAGTATAAAGTTGATGGCTCACTTGACAAGAACAAAGCTAGGCTTGTGGCAAAAGGTTTTGCAAGAAGGAAGGGGTCGATTATGAGGAGACTTTTTCCCCACAGCAAAATGGGCTACCATCCGGACACTCTTTGCACTAGCAGCTCAGGCTGGTTGGAAAGTCCATCAAATGGATGTAAAAACTGCTTTCTTGAATGGAGATCTAAAAGAGAATGTTTTTATGTCCCAGCCTGAAGGATTTGCTGTGAAAGGACATGAATGTAAAGTATGCAAACTTGTGAATTCCTTGTATGGCCTCAAACAAGCACCACGAGCCTGGTATGAAAAATTGACTGAGCATCTTCTGAAACCCAATTTCAAACATTTTGATCTTGATGATGCAACTTTCTTTGTCAAGAAAGTTGGAAAAACAGTTGTATATCTTGTGGTATATGTAGATGATCTTTTGATGACAGGGAACACTGAAAGCTACATTGAATCCATAAAGAAGGAATTGGGGAAAAGTTTTGAAATGACTGATTTGGGCTATGTTCATTACTATCTTGGCATTGAAGTAACCCAACATCCAAAGTCCATATTTCTTTCTCAAAAGAAATACATTGGAGATTTGTTAAACAGGTTTGGCATGACAGAGTGCAATCCTCTTACTACTCCAATGGAACAAAACTTAAAGCTCACATCTATTGAAGGAAAATAATTTGAGGATGCAACAAAGTATAGACAGCTTGTAGGAAGTCTCAACTACCTAACTACTACCAGACCATAAATTTCGTTTGTTGTTGGAATCCTCTCCAAGTTTATGCAAAAGCCTTGTGAGGGACATTGGTCTGCTGCAAAAAGAGTTCTAAGGTACTTGAAGGGAACTCAAGACTTTGGAATCAAATATACACAGGTGGATGACTTAAGCTTGATTGGATACTCTGATTCAGACTTCGATGGAGACAAAGAAATTGGGGTATCAACTTCAAGATATGTTATGAGTCTTGGATCAGGAGTTGTCTCCTGGGGATGATGCAAACAATCAGTTCCAATAGCTACCACAACAGAAGCAGAATACGTGGCAGCAGCTGAAGCAACAAAAGAAATTGTGTGGCTCAGGAAAATTCTTGAAGATTTGCTGGTAAAACAAGTACAATCAACTCCACTCATGATTGACAATACCTCTGCAATAAAGTTTGCCAAGAACCCAAAAACCCATGATCGAACAAAGCACATCAATACTAAACGACATCTGATTCGACATCATGTTGAGGCCAAAACAATCCATCTCCATCATTGTTCCACAAATGAGCAAATTGCAGATATCTTCACCAAAGCGCTTGGAAGAGAAAAGCTTGAACGATTCAGAACGATGCTTGGACTCACCAACATCCCTTCAGATTAAGGGGGGGAATGTTGACACCTAATCCTTGTGATTGGGTAAATATATGTAAATAAATAAATGGGAAATATGAATAGTCATCAGGAGATGAACTGAACAATCTCTCCCTCATGTATATAATAGACCTACCTGATGGAATAAAGAACACGAATCAATTTTTGCTTTGTGGAGTTACTACCTGGCCTGACAATGATTGGTATCCTAAGGGGGTCGGTACCTCCTGTGAGCATGTTCTCAAAAACAAACTGACGTAATTAAGTAGGTTCTTAATTTACATCATAACAACAAACAGATTGGTGGTTTTATCCCTTTGGGTTTCCACATGAAAATAATGGTGTCAATATGTGTATGTTTCTCATGTGATGGATTGTATGTACACATGAATGTCTCATGTTGTTGCTAATTTTTTATTATGCATGAATTCTCTCATAAGTAACATACAGTAGAAGAAAGAACTAAAGACATATTCATAAAAATATTTAAGAACCTCACTATTACTGATTCACAACCCCCCCCCACACACCCTCTCATTAAATTCCTTATTCCAACATATTTGGATCAAGAATTGGATCAAATTTTCTTAAATGTGAGCCATCAATCAGCTTCTATCTCTCACGAAAGTGTACAAGAATCAAATATATGATCAAAGGCTTTGAGTACATGAAATTCTTAGAAAATTTCATGATAGCATGAAATATTTTAGAGATGAAATACATCTCTTTTAATCTCCACAAATATGGTCCAAACTATCTAATTCTATATAAAAAAAATTCCCCTACAATAGTGCAAAAATCCCTCTCTTTGCAGAGAATTTGATCCCCAAGTTTTAGATCTGGAACCTCCTTTTTGCTTCTAAAAACTATTATTTAATTACAAAAATGAAAACTAAAAATGGAGAACTATTGAATTTGCTATTTCCAATATTGCATTTTATTCCTTTTTGGTCCCTTCTCATTGCTCCAAATCTGTTGTGCTTAATCTCCTCAACTGCTCTCCTGCCAAAAAATAATAAAAAGTAGATTAAATTGCAAATTAAAATCAGAATTACAAAATCCGGGAAAACAAACTTCTCCAATCAAAATTAACTTAAATAAATAAATAAAAATAAATTAGAGCTTCAAATTTATCCCTGTAAAGATCTTGTTGGTCAAAGAGGATATAATTGAATGGATCTGCAATCAACAGAATCTTTGGAAAATTAAAATGCAAAAACTAAAACATGGATATGGATTTGATGTCCCAAAATGATAATGAATATGAGGCTTTGGTTACAAATGAAGTGGGATACGTGTAAGGTGTCATAAGGGATGAAAAATGGATTTTAGAAGTGTGAATTTTGGGAGGCCTTAAAAAATGAAGTTTACGAAATTTTAAAGTCCTAAAATAGGAAGGGGTGAATTATGGTGAGGGAAGGAGATTCAGAAGTTGGAAAATTTTAGAGATGTATTAAAATGAAGTTCCAAACAAATAAATGTTAAGGTCTCGATATTAATAATGATAAGGTGGATTGAAAGGTTTGAGAAGAATTAAAATAGAGTTCCAAAATAGATATAGTTATGACGTTTTGAAGTGAGGAAGGAAGGTGTGAGATGAGGCCCATTTGGAGTGGGACTTTTTATCATAAACTACAACCACATTGTAACATGGTCCCGATCACATAAAAACTACAATCACCGTGGAATGTTAAATGAAATAAAAAGAATTAAAACCACTTTATAAAATTAGGATTTCAAATCTCATAATTTTTTGAATTCAGATTTGAAATAGACTTCCAAAATCCAAAAACACATAATTTTAATAGTTATACAATTTCGGTTGTAAGAGCCCCATTATGTAGCAAAGGTTGTCTTATATCTATCTTCTGGCATAATTTTGATCTGATGGTAACCTGAAAAGCGATCTGTGAAAGAATAGACCTCCTATCCTCCTACATTGTACAATATTTCATTTGTAAATGGTGTAGGGAAGGGGTCATGCAGACATGCATCATTCAATTTTCTCAATTCCACACAAATTTTGATTTCCTTTTGCCTTATTTTCCTTAACCACCATAGGAATTACCCATTCAGACTCTTTAACAAGGTTTGATGATCCCAAGTACTAACATCTTGTCTAATTCTTCCTTCACCTTTTCCATATACTTTGGATTATGTCTATAAGGTCTCTGCTTGATAGACTTCACATCGGGCTTTAGAGGAATCTTCATAGCTCCCAAGTCTCCTACTATGTTGTTCATATCTGAGAACTTAGTGGGAAAAAACTCCTGGTACTCATGCAAAACATATGTTATCTTTCTAAATGTGTCTTCATCCTAGTAATCTCCTATTGTTCCAAATTTCAACTCATCTTTTGAACCTATATTCACCTTCTTCGTATTTAATGGATTCATTATATCATGCATCTCTATTTCAGGTCCATTTACTTGGTGGTCACCTTCAAATTCTACGATGTCAATATTGTGAGGATCTTCCTCCTCTTCTGCAGTGATATTGTAGCATTCCAATACATCACATGATTGCGTGGCCCAATCAGGTTGTCAAATCACTGGAACTTCATTCTCAAAAATATTCTTCTTAACTATCTGAAGGGCTTTAGCTATATGCGGACAATCATCTTCAAAACTAGATGTCATTATAAATCCATCAACCATCTCTGCCCAACTTGCATTACCATATCGTAATTCTGTTTCCAAATACCAATTTTGAGGAATTGTCTCCAAGGTATGGATGAAGCCATGCACCAATTCTTCTCGTGGACTTTCTTCTCATGATGTCATATAGAGTTGTATGTTTTCTCTAGGATTAGTTTGACCATCATAACTATCTGCCAGTTTTGTTTCTACTTGACCAAACCTTACTCACATCAATCTTCGACATTGTTGCCAATCTCCTATATTCTTCTTATGTGTACCCCACCATCTAGGAGGAGTAGCTCTTAGGGCTAGATCCAGAGCTAACAACCTCTGACATTCTAGCACCTGTCTTTCATAATATCTAAAGAAAGTATCGACATTACCCAAACCATCATAAAAAGGTAAATCACATACCTCTTCTTTCATACAATGTATTGCTTTAGTGATCCTTGTACATCATCATATAGATACTTTATGTAACCTGTTCTTTCAGTTTTATAATTCCTCTTCTGAATCTGAAGTGCAGCAATTGCCTTGCTCCCAACCCAATTTTCCATTTGCAGTAGAGTTGGTCCATTCTTCTCCTTTTTCTATTATCTGGTAAATGTCGTTGATTTCGTATGCATTGTACTTATCTTTAATAGGTTCAGTATACCTCGCTCCTTCTGATGGATCTAATGGAACAATGAATCTCACATTGTTGCTTTCAAATATCATTTTCCTTTTCTTCAATTTAATGATAGCCATGTTAGCAAATTCCTAATCCAATCCAAGAAACATAAGATAGGGATTACTATCATCAACAATTTCAATCACTTCAAAGTAACTAGTAGTGCACACTCCTTCAATGTCTCATATGACATGTGATAACCTTCTTAGATGAAAAATCTTATGTTGGTTCACCATTATCAACTAGATTAGTGACGATTGCAACTTCGGTTTAGCCATCAATCCCCAATTCTACTTCAAAAAGGCGTTGGCATCAGATCCTAGATCTAGGATAACTTGATCCATGTCATATTCTCCAATTTGTGAAATAAGCCTCATTTCTTTTCCAACCCTCTTCTTGTGTCAATGTCAGTTGTTTACTGTGTGCATCTCACTCTACAGTACTTCCTTAGAAGCACAAGAGTATATCAATTTCTAAAATCCTTCTACAAATTTCTAGTTTCTTAACAATTTCATGCAAGTCTACAGAAACGACTTTAAAATATCTGGATCCACATCTTGTGTCACAGCTGGTACTATCTCGATGTTATTCTTTTGTGTTGGCTGTGTAGTAGAGGTCGAATCCCCATCATCCACAAATCTTCACCTCGCCTCCATGAATACTTGTTTTTCCTTTTGAATATCAAATGCAAGCACTTTTTCATTAGTTTTTCTTACCCATGTAGCTTCAACTTCCTTTTTCCCATCAGCTTTCTAATTTCTAGTCACAGCTTTGATTCTTATTACAATGATGATGCATGGTTCATACTTCCTTGGCTCAATGGTCATCATTTGAAGATTTTCTACTGACTGTTGATTCCTTTTTTCCTGCATCTTCGCAATAAGGATGGGACATTCTTCTATCACGTGATCAAAATACTTACAGTAGCTGTAGGTTGTCGTAGGGTTCTCACAATCTCTTGTGAAGTGGCCTGCTTATCCACAGTTATAACAGATAATCTAGCCACATCCTCGACCAACTCCTCCTCCTTGTCCTTATCCTTGGAAACCTCCTCAACAAACATGCTAGCCTAGCTCCTCATGTGTATATCCTTCATCTTTCAGTCTATAAGCATAGGTAGTGTTCTCCATCATCAAGTCATAACTTCGACAATTTCTCTCATCATGGCCTACTAATTTACAAAAGCTGCAAATCAGATGCTTTGGGGTCTATATGTATTCTGTAAATAACAATCTTCAGAGCAATGTTGGCCTCTCATTCTACAAATATCACACCACAAAATTGATCCTTGATTTAATGAATTAGGTGCTCCACTTGTCAGATAATATCTTAGCACTGGGCATTGATCCTTATAATGGCCCTTTCCTTTGCATTTTGTACACCATACTTTTGATATTGTTTCTTTACCTTTCTTGAGATCTTGCAATTCCAAGGTCAAATTTTCTAGCTCACTCTGAATTTGTTATACTCCTACATGAGTATCTCTGATCAATGAAGCTTCCAACTTCAACGCAATTTCCAATGCTTCATCTTGAGTTGCGATCTTCTATTGCATCAAGGGTAACCTCATATGTGGCAGTAGAGTAGTTATAAACCACTCCTTATGTGGTTTTGGAGCTATGTTAAAGCTTGTCCCATTAATAGCTTGAATCGTTGATCCAACTCCCACACAGACTCAGTAGCCAACTGCTTCATTTCCTTCAACTCCCTAATGCACTGTGATTTTGATTTTGGCTTCTTGAATTTTGATACCAAAGCTTTCTTAATATCATCCAACAAAGTAGCCAGTCTAGTCACAGAGTACTGCATGTACCATTTCAACGCTCTTTCTTGTAGTGTGGTGACGATCTACACCTTCTTTACATCTTCATCAGTGATTTGTCTTGCTTTCCATACTACATCAACTACAAACCAGTGTTATCGACCATTTTTCTTCTCGAGGGGCTAGGTGGAGGGGACGGGGACGGGGTGTAGGGTAATTATGGGAGGGGATGGGGGGTAAGGGGAGTAGACCGATGGGGAATCCCAAAGACACCCAAAATTTTCTCAACTCCTAAATTTGACGTGCCTTAAAGATGGGAGGGGGAATGCCTCAGGGTTCTGGGATTACTTCCTTCTTCTTCACTCTTAGACCCACCTAACAAGGGACTATAGTCAGTCTTAATAACGTTCTTTGGTCTGTGCTCTACTCTATATCGCTTCCCACTTCGTGTAGACCCTGGTCCTAGTTCAAACTTATTCCCTCTTCATCCAAAAATTAATCTGACTACATTCACAGTACACCCTTTTCAGATAAAATCATTTTAATCCACAACTTGAAAGAGTTTAGGTACTTACCTAGCGGACCCCTGAAAAATCATCAATCAACTTCATTGTATGATATAGTCGTGTCTATTGTGAATTCAGTCATAAATCCTACCAAAATGCTATTGATCCAGAAATCAATAGCTCTTGAGATCCTATTATTGATGTTCTTGAGTCATTGTATCAATTTAGGATTCCACTCCTTAGGTTCGTCTCCTTTAAAACAAGTGTTATGCTCAGTCAACTTTGATACCCACTCATATAGTTCAACATGAAATGAATCAAAGAAGATTTCATGTTGTTCTGTACAGAGATACTTCTGCAACTAGGCTTCAATCGACAACCATTGGTTTCTGTTTTCCTTAACCACAAATTCTTGCCCTTTTTGTTCAACCCACTCTTGGATTTCCTTCTTCCACAGACGCCAAAACATATCCCTCAAATAGATCCCAGTAGCAGGAACAAAACTATTTGTTGGTTTAAGTGGGCTTGGCTCAGGTTCAGAGTGTACTTCACATCAACAAAACCCTCAACCATTGGCCCTTTTGGAAACAACCTACAAGAAGATCACCATCTCACCTGAATCAGTTATGGGGGGTTGCAGAACCAGGTTTCTGCAGCCAGAGAAATATGCGCGTTGTGGAGTCTATGTGTTTATTTATGTTTTATACCTAAATGCAACTTCACATACATAAATAACTTCACATTAATTATTTACTTCACAGATTTGCATTTAACACATAAACATATCATAGAATAGTATAACATGTATTCCTTCGCATAGTTCAGTAAAAGACATGCATAACAATATGTATAAACATAGATAATGAACAAAGATACACAATACTTTTCCAAATCATCTTCGTTTTTATTATGATAGATCTTCAATACATAAAACTTGTTTAACCTGCTCACCTAGATGCAAGTGATCTGTGCACTCAATTGCAAAATCTTCAAGGCTTCCGCACACTCAACTATAGAGCTTTCCCTTCTGCCGAAAAATACAAACTAAAGGCATAAAATATCAATGATTCATCTATGACTTCTACTATCCTCGATAAAGTATTACATATACTTATATAGATTTCATTACTATAATACCATGGTCAACATACCATGGATTTGACAAAACAATGAACTAACACCCAATACGCATTACAAAATGATGGTCTTTGACCCACCCCAAAGCCCTTAATCATCGCGTGGTAAATATAACTTCGCGGACTCCGCATGCTCCACTCATCAAAATGTGGAGTCTTTGACCAAAACTGGACCAAGTTCTCATTCAAGTGAAGGTAAAATCGTTGAATTTTCACCTCACGATGTTGTAATTAAGGACCTATGAAATCCTAGACAAATTTTAGCTACTGGCATTGCTGATGATTCTACAAGGTTGTATAAGTTTCACAACTTTGGGTCATCAAATCTTCCCTCAGTATTTGTTGCTCATAATGATGAAGTGAGCAAACTTTGGCATGAGCGATTGGGTCACTTAAACTATCGCTCCCTTCAGAATCTATGTAAAGAAAATATGGTGACAGGTCTTCCTATGGTATCTTGCAGAGATGGTGTTTGTTCCGGATGTGTACTCAGAAAACATCATCGAGAGAGTTTTGAAAAACGTGCC